>APFE030114844.1:16006-30266 GCA_000404065.3 Pinus taeda | reverse complement strand
GGGATACACTAGTAGTATAGGGACCTAACATCCCCCTCTCCTTCAAAAAGTATTGTCCTCAATTCTTGAGTAGTTCTGGATGCTTCTGTATAAAATTCTCATCCTCCCATGTGAAATATTCGGCAGGTAAGTTCTTGCAGTTGATGAGATACTCTGAAATTGATCGATTTCATAGCGATCAGGCTCTTGTTTCCATGATTTCTTCAAGTTCCACTATGATTTTTCCTTCCTCATCAAGTTCTGAAAATATTGTTTGAACTAGGAGCTTGTCACCTATAACCTTCTTTAAGCATGAAACATGGAAACTAGGTGCACTTGGGAAGATGCAGGAAACTCGCATTTGTATGCCACAGTACCAATCATTTGCAGGACCTTGTAAGGACCATAATACTTTGGTGATAATTTATTATCCTTCTTAGCTTGCTTGAGGGACATTTGTTTGTATGGTTTTAGCCGTAAAAATACCCAGTCGCCTACATAAAAAATTCTTTCGCTATGAAGTTGATCTATTTGTTGTTTCATTTGATTCCGCGCCAAAGTAAGGTTATCATTTAAGAGTTAGAGAACTTGTTGATGCTTGATGTGATCTTCCATTGCTTGAACCTCAAATTTTTCTCATAAAGATGATGTGATGTATGGTGTATGATATCCATAAAGTGCCATAAATGGGGTCATTTTTTATGAAGCGTTATACCACCATTCAACCAAAGGTAACCACTTAACCCATTGCGTTTGTTTACAACATACAAAGAAATTAATATATCCTTCCAAATATTTGTTCACTATTTCCATTTTTCCATCTATCTTGAGAGTTTGAGGAGTGGTAATTCCTACCAATCCACTACAAGATATGGTCAAATTAATTTCTTCTTTCTATGGGGTTGGTTCCTAGTGCATATCCTCTTCTTTTAACGTTTCTTGATCCTTTTCTTCCTCCTATTCACCATCTATGTAAAATGATTTCTTCTCAACACATTTATGACCTTTAGTGTATTTTCTATCACAACTCTAACAAATTCCTTTTTCTCTTTCTTCTTCCAATTGTTGTGGTGTCAACCTTGTATGTTGTGGAAGGCTAGGAGAAACAACAGTTTCATCTTTATAGTTGTGAGTGATAGGATTCCTTGTTGCCATAATTTTTCTTTCAATTTATCTTGCCAACCTAGATGCCTTCACCAATGAATCAAGTTCCCAAAGACGGACCTCATGTTGAATGTTAATATTTAAAGTCCCTATGAAGACATCAATCCTCTACTTCTCTGGAATATCATTTACCCTTATATTCAATTTTGGAAGTCCTCAATATTCTCTTCCATTGAACCCTTTTGTTTGAGATTTATCAATTGGCTGAAGAAGGTGTTTCTCTTTGTATCCTTATAATGTGTTATCATTTCCTCCATGAAAATTAACAACGTGACAAGTGGTTTACAAGAACAAAGCCCTTTATACCATAGAAACTGATTTGGTTCTAAATATAAATATGCAATGCGTAGCTTTTGTAACAATTGCGCATCATGTAGATCAAAATATTGCTCCATCTGTAGTATCGAAGTTACCAAATCCGTGCCATCAACCTTCCTCTTATCTATTTTTGTTTCTTTTAGGATCTCGACCTTCAAATGACTGTAACTTTGTAATTTTGGATCTCCAAGTTCTGAAATTTCATATTGTGGTAGCCTATTGTATCCTCTTTCCAACCCTATATGCTTGATCGATATTCGATTCTTTGTGATGCAAGAAGGTGTTCCCTCTGTGGATAGAGGCAACCCCTCTAGCCCTAGAGTGGGTCTAGTCACAAACAAGAATAGATCAACAATAGCTTTCCTTAAACAGTCAAAGTTGGAGGCCTACCTCAACCGGTGGTCGATGGAGTTCCGTTGCGCTGCTCCAGCTTTCGCTTCCTTCTCCTCAATGAGTGATCAACCTGAAACAATGTAAAGGAAATACAATAAAGCACGTAACCGGATACAACAATGAACTATTTACTCACAAAGTCAACAAGTCATGAGCTATCAAGTACATTACATACAAGACATAGGAAAACATCATTGATTTCATTAATAGTGAAATAAGAGCAAGATTACAACTGGAGTCTTGACATCACAAGCCTTCTCAGAGGAATCCAGCTAGGATGTTCTTCAAGCATTCACTCTTTGAAGATGGATCTCCCAACATACAAAGGTCTCTCTCTCACTCATAAGTTTGACATGAAATCAAGGGCTCCTCACAACCTTCCCCAAGCTATCAACACTCTCACACTTACCACACTCACACCAGCTATCTCTCAAAAGCACTAACAACACTGCTCAATCCAAGAATTTACCAATTACCAACTAGCTTGATCATATCAAAAGTGAGTGTTTAAATAGCAAAAGGAGTCTACATGAAAGGGAGAAGAGAGAGCTTATCACCAAGGAAGGTATCACAATTGACGGAACTGCCATACCAGGGAAGGAAGGGCGACGCAACCTATGCCAACAAAGCAGGTCTGGAGTCATCCAAAAGGCCGACTGTTGGAATGAATTCACCCAATCTCGATCATCGTGGGCACATCCCAAAGCTTCAGTGCCGACATCACGAGTGAGCAACGTAGCTAGTCAGATTATCGCTGAAGATAATAAGAAGACTTGCGCTGGAGCATGAAATCGGACCATCATGGGAATCAGGTGTACTTCCACGCTGGCAGTGCGGCTGGACTATTTAGGAGCGCCTTTTAGCTCATTTATTAAGCCAATAGCCGTGATGAGGTAGATAACTTAGGAAAAGTGGGTCAAAATTGGCAGCATAGGAGAGCATTTGTGGAACATGAGCATGTTTGACTTAGACACATGACGCAGTAGATGGACTAGGAGTGAAGGCACTGACAAATTACTGTGTAACATTCTTCAAGGAAGAGTTATTCCCTATCTCCAATGATGACCTGATTATAGACTGGTTCAGTAGAGAAAACTTGTATGAAGAGCCATGTGTGAGTGTTTCAACCTTCGGCCCTAAAAATGATACCCAACAAATTAAAGTCTATCATATCCCTCTTATTTTTTACAAAATTTGAATTCGATGATCAGAGAAAAATTTATGATGCGTTTCCCAAGGTCATCTATTTGCGATGAAATTTGGGAGCTTGCAAAAACCCTAACTTCCCTAGGTCATATCTCCGAAAATATAGTGAGACAATATTTGAAATTTGGACACGATGTTCATATAGATTTCAGCTCAAAATGTTTTAATTTCAACTTCTGAAACTTCGTAGAAAAAATGTTATAGTGAAAATTCCACAATGACCTATTTGAAGTAGCGAAACCCTAGAATCCATTACTCTGATACCAAATATTATGCAACCAACTCACAAAATCAAATAAGAGATAGATCAATGACTTCAAAATTAGCCTCTTTGAGGGGGAAATATCATTTACATTACACAAATGAAAAGTTCTTGGATGATACAGATGACAAGGCCTCTTTTCTATATAGGAGTCTAAGGGATCACAATATAATCAAAGACGAAATAACACTAATATTGTAAGGGCACAACAATCACAATAGTGGGCTACTATGGGGCATAATAATAACAATATGGGGACTACATGGGCACAACAATATAATAAGGGGGTTTCACTAATAACAATAAGGGGCTACACTAGTAGTGTAGGCGTCTGCCCTTAAAAGAAAATTCAAGTCTATAGCCGAGAAACCCTCAGAGGGTATTTAAATCAAAGAAAACCCGAGGTATAAGATTATCGTTGTTGAGTTTGTAGCACTAGATGACTTAAACAAGTAGGAGACAGAAGAATGGATAAGAATCTATGTGATAAGGAGCCTGTTAGTGGTGTTGAAGTAATAAGCATGGGTAATGCAATGTTGGGGACACAATCACCTGAATAGAAGTGCAGGTTACCTGCAAAAACGCACAAGGAGAACATTGTAAGAAACCTTTCCTTAGAACTACAAAACTCGTAACCATGATATGACACTAACCCAGAAATTTCTAAAAAAAGATAGTTAACTACATGTAGATGGCTTGTGTACAGATGAGCTTATGTCGGACTCTCACAAAACACAAATGTTTCAGGAGAGTGAGATATTTACCCTTCAGGAATATAAACATATGTATGAAATTAACAATGAGATTAATTGAACCTACCATGCTGGAGTAATCAACTGGGAGAACTAGAATAACCCTATAGAAGAGGTTCCATAAATCCCACATAACCCTATGGGGACGAGGATTTCCAAGGAGGAAAACAAAAATTAACCATGTGAAAAGAAAAT
Organism: Pinus taeda; assembly: GCA_000404065.3. NCBI lineage: Eukaryota > Viridiplantae > Streptophyta > Pinopsida > Pinales > Pinaceae > Pinus > Pinus taeda. The sequence goes on along the minus strand of APFE030114844.1, from coordinate 25,997 downwards.
TGTAAATACAAACAGAGATTAGGAGGAATAGAACATCATTGTAAGGCAAGAAACAACTTACTAAGCAAGTTGTATGCCCAAAATAAAATATTTCCTAAGGATTCTGGAGCAGGGCTCGGGCCATAGGAGGAGAAAAATGATGAAAAATGCATCGAGAGAAAAGTGGGTTGTTGCCAAACCAATAAAAAATGAAGCAGAACCGTTCGATCAAAACCTAAAAGATCAAGGGATAAATTGACTCCACTTGTCCCCTTGACAATACAATTCTAGATAGCTTGATGAAAAATTCGACATGCATGCATGAGTAATCAAACCTTAGCATTGATTTTGGTTATTGTGGTTAAAAAGAATCATATTAATTCCAATGTGCAGTTATATAGTACACTATGTGTGTGTGTGTGTGTGTGTGTGTGTGTGTTGTGTTATGATTATGATCCTTTGCTTGGTAAAAGAATCTTTCCCAAATTTCATTATTCGTTTTAAAGTTTTTTTTATATATTGACATTATATGTCACCTAGGGTATGGATAAGTGTTACAAGTGGTAGCAGAGCCAAGTTTCGGTACTTTGGCCAATCACGGGAAACTAAGTAAAACAAGGAGAAAGATGAAGAGAGGAGTTGGACCCCCAACTTGATTAGAGGCATCATATGGCGAGGCCAATCCGAAAATGTGGATACAACTAGGAGAAGGGTCTTGTCAAGAAAATGTTGCATTGCTACAAACTATTCAACTATTGTGAGCTGAAATGAGTAATTTGAGGGTTGATAATGAAAAATTAAGATAGGAATACGAAATAATTTTGAAAAGATTATTTGATAAACAAATCAACGGGAGCCCAACCCAAGTTCTAGTGATGGGAATATTATTGATAACTTTAGATAGAAGTAAGGTCATGCAGAGCCCGAGGGAAGTTATGATAATGTTTCTAAAGGAAAAGAAAATAAAAGGCATAAAATTGAACTTCAAGGGGAATTAAAAAATATAAAACCTCTGAAATTTGATAGTGAGGCTGAGGAAGTAGCTGAAGCTTGGTTGATTAATATGAATAAATGCTTCCAAATCTATGAGTACGGTGAAAATATTAAAGCTCAATTGACCATATACTAATTACAAGGCAAAGCCACCCTGTGGTGGGAAGAGACTAAAACTATATGGAAAATAAAGGAGTAGGAAGTGACTTGGAAGGAATTCCAAAAACATTTTAAAGACAAGTTTCTTACAGAACGATTCTATGATGAAAAGGCAAGGGAATTTCATGATTTAAGTTTGGGTCAATTGACAATGGATGAGTTCATAACTTGGTTCACCTCTCTACTGAGATATGTTCCATATATCTAGGAAGAGAAGCCGAAGGTGCAGTGTTTCACTAGTAGTTTACCTACTTTTGTGAGAGAAAAGTTGGAGTTTGATAACCCAAAGACAATGGATGAGGAAATTTTAAAGGCTAGAATTTGTTATCAGCAAATGAAACAAAAATGAGAAGGCACACAGAATGGGTCCTTTAAAAAAGGACATAAAGGCCTTCCGAACAAAAGAAAAGCGAAAACTACAGGTGGAAGGAATATACACTAGAGACCACAGACCAAGTTTGCTAGGAGGAACCCATAGAAAACTAGAATTCTAACTGAGAACATAAGAATTGAGGTAGTAAGCAAACAAGGAAACAAACAACAACAGAAACCCCCTCCGCAATGTTGGTGATGTGGAGAGCCCCATTACTATAAAAATTGTCCTCATCGTACACAAGTTGAGAAGGTTGCTAACATGCAAGAAGCCTCTACAGTGGGTGAAGTAGCTAGAAGCATACCTAGAATAAATGTAGCTTTGGATGATAATCAAGTGGAATATCATCCCACCATGGTAGATCTAGAAGGTAATATATCTAGAAATTATGTTTCTATTTTGGTAGACCCAGGTGCAAGTCTGAGTTACATCAGTCCAATAATAATGGAAAATTTTCATTTACAAGCGGTTAATTTTAGAAATCCATGGTTGGTGCAATTATCTACATGAGCTAAGCAGAGAGTGAATGCTAATATTGAAGATTGATCTATTAAAATAGGATATCATCATATTCAAATGGACCTGAATATATCACCTTTATGCTCATATGATGTATTGATCGGAATGGACTAGTTAGAAAAACATTGGTCTTTAGTGGATTGAAAAGAAAAAAACTATTAACTTCCATGACGAATAGGGAACTAGACGAGGAGTTCAGGGAATAAAAAAGGTTGTTAAACTACGACCAATTACAGCTAACCGTTAGGAAAACGCATTTGGAAAGGTTGTCAAATTTATGTTGTGCAAGTGGGTTACACCAATCCTAAGAATAAGACTCATTCCTTGGAAAATATGTCAATAATAAAAAAATTTATTGATGTGTTTACAGAGGAAATACCTGGGTTGCCTCCTAAACATGATATTGATTTTACTATTGAATTAGCTCGAGGAGTAGCCCCTGTGTCCAAAACCCCTTATCGTATGAGTATATCTCAATTAATAGAACTCAAGATGCAACTGCAAGAGATTCTAGAAAAATGGTATATTTGACCCAGTGTGTCACTGTGGGGAGCGCCTATACTTTGTGTAAGGAAAAAGGATGGTATGCTGTGGTCATGTATTGATTATAGACATATAAACAATCCCATCATTAAGAACAAATACCCCCTACCCCATATTGACGATCTATTTGATTAGGTCAGGGGAGCTAGTGTGTTCTAAAAAGTAGATCTACATTACATATATCATCAAATTCGTATTAAAGATGAAGACATCTTCAAAACAATGTTTCGAACTCACTATGGTCATTACGAGTTCGTGGTATTTCCCGTTGGGCTTACCAACAACCCTACTACATTCATGAGACTCATGAATGGTATATTTCATCTATATTTAGACAAGTTTGTCTTGATTTTTATTGATGATATTTTGATTTACTCAAAGAACATGGAATACCATAAGAAAAAATTGAGAATAGTATTACAAGCCTTGCGTGACAACCAACTTTATGCTAAATACAAAAAAATGCGATTTTTACAAAGACCAAATTCAATATTTAGGACATATTATTTCGTCAGAACGCATAGTAGTAGATCCTAAAAATATCTAAACCATCATGGAGTGGTATGTTCCTAAAAATGTTATTGATATCCAGTCTTTTATGGGGCTGAAAGGTTATTACCATCATTTTATAGAAGGGTTCTCTAGGATTGTGTATCATATAACTTCACTTTTTTTTTTCTATTGTGGTTCACGGCCTGCAACTGGCCACTACATCCACAGGAACGAATCACGGCAGTTCCCCGAAGGGAACTGCTCGTCGGCTTTTTCTTGCTAAGCCTGGCCCCAAGGGCGTCGAGGAGATTTGACCCTGTGACCTCCCAATTGGAAAGGTACTTAGCAACGGGAACTCGACCATTTGAGCTATCCCTTGGGGTTATCATATAACTTCACTTCATAAAAAGGGAAAAGTTTTTAATTGGAAAACCAAGTTCCAGCAAAGCTTTGAGCAATTGAAGCATGTATTAACCACCGATCCCATATTAAAGGTAGCAGATCTAGAAAAATAGTACACAATGTGCACTGATGCCAGTCTAGAAGGAGTTGGAGAAGTGTTGATGCATGAAGGAAAGGTGATAGCTTATGAATCTCATAAGTTAAAAGAACATGAACAAAGATACTCTACTTATGGCTTGGAATTAACTGCAGTAGTTCACGCATAAGGTTTAGCGACATTACTTGCTAGGAAATAAATTTCTTTTAATGAATGATCACAGTAGTTTAACAAGTTTTTTTAACCAGCCTAATTTGAATGCTCGTCAAGCTAGGTGGACTTCTTTTTTGGGCGAATTTTAGTTTGAGATAAGACACCTAAAAGGTAAGGAAAATTGAGTGGTTGATGCGCTAAGTAGAAAGGCACATTTTATATACGATATTTCTTATAGTCGAATGAGAATTGATTTTGCTGTAAAAATTAAGTCTCTCAACGGGACTCTGAGTTTAAATTCCTGTGGTAGCAAGAAAGCTAGGCACATAACTCTAATCAGTGGATTGATTATAGTATAAACAATTGCACCATTTTAATCTTTAAAGGTAAGATATATGTTCCTAACCAAATGGCTATCAAACAGTTCATGTTAGATGAGTTTCATAAGAACCCATATGCGGCCCACCTAGGATATCAAAAATTATTCTCTGCAATTAGGAAAGAATACTTCTCGCGAGGAATGAGAAAATAAATTACAGAATGTTTGGAAAAATGTTTGGAATTACAACGATTAAAGGTGGAGCATCAACATCCTGTTGGACTACTCCATCCTCTACCCATACTGGAGTGGAAACGGGACACAATTACTTTGGACTTTATTACCTATTTACCAAAAAATAAGAAACAAAATGATTCTATCTTAGTAGTAGTATATAAAATGAGAAAAAATACTCATTTTATAATGGTTGAATCCACATTTAAAGTTGTTGAAATTACAAATATATTCATGAAAGAACTGTTCCCACTACATGGGATACCTTGGGTGGTGATCTCCGACAGAGATGTAAAATTTACTTCAACATTTTGGAAGGCTCTTTTCATAGGTTTGGGTAGACAAACTCAATTCAGTACTGCTTATCACCCTTAGACTGATGGAAATACTGAGCATGTTAATCACTTAATGGAAGATATGTTGGAGATGTATGTAATGTAGAAACCAACTAAGTGAGAAGAATACCTCCACCTAGTTGGGTTCGCTTATAATAACAGCTACCATGAATCCTTGAAGATGAGTATTTTTGAGGTATTATATGGAAGGAAATGTAGGGTACCTATCAATTGGTATAACCCTGAGGATAAATTGTTATTGGGGCCTAACGTGTTAGCGGAAATGGAGCAAGAAGTAAGGAAGATTTGCAAGAATTTAAAGGTTACCTAAGAAAGGAAAAAATCATACGTAGATAAAAATAGGACTTATAAAGAGTATCAAGTGGGAAATCATGTCTACATGAGAGTTAAACCAAAAATAATTAGTTTGTGATGGGTTAGTTGTACTAAACTGACACTTAGATATTGTGGACCTTTCCAAATCTTGGAAAGAATTGGGCTATTTCCCTATCGGTTGGCATTACCTAGTCACATCAAACAATATATGTATGACCTTAGACATATGATTAGCTGGCAAGAAGTGCAGGTAATTAATAAAACGAATTTCTTACTTCATTATTCAATGCATATGATGGGTATAATCTAATGCTAAATTATAATTGTGGTACAGTTGGAGTCAGACGATGAATTCCTGGTAGAGCCTCTATGTATCCTCAAGTGGAGAGAAATAATATTATGGAAGCGAGCTATCACCTAGGTTAAGGTGCTGTTAGGATTCCAAGAGACTCTCCTAGGTTGTAGCTCGGAGATGCCTGGTAACATATAAATTCAACTTATTATTGCAGGGTTAATGAAATGATTGATGCTTGTTCAATCCAGATAACCACTTCTATTTTGTTTCACTCCAGACATGCGTGAACACCCCCAAACTACAAGGCTTTAGACCACCAAATGCTCATAGTTTAGATATAGGGTGAATATGGAGAATACTAACCACACCAGCAGATGCACAAGACCATGTGATGGTCGATTGCAACTAGTAAAGAAGCTTGTAAATCTATTCTACCAATGCACAGACAGGATGACAACTCTCTTGCACTAGATAGAAAGAAACTTGAGTAACTTGTTTAGTGATACATTCAACAATTTAACACAGATAAAATGATAGATATATAATGCTAAACCCCAAAGATCATTAACACAGCATATCAAACACAAGCTTAGAACAGAGAAAGATGGAAAGTGAGCAGTTGACAGTAAAAGAAGCTTGTATTAGCTGAAAATGAAGATGAGACGCTACAAGTGACAAAATATCTACAGTCTCCAGAAGTTGAACCTTACATCAAAATGCCAACCACCAACCCTGATTAAATCTTGTTTCTGGGTATTTATAGATTTACATTACAGGGCACTTAGGCTGATTAGGTATGGAGGGGTCATAATTGATCACCAATTGCATTTAACTGCTTGATGGAGTCTTTGACTGTGTTTACTTGTTGTAGTGAGTGAATTCGATCTATTCAGGTGTTGTGTTGTCCTCTTAGGCAATTGGAGTGATCGTACCAGTGGAGTTCCATAACTGATAAATGTTGTCACAGGGTTGTGTTCCATCCTTTTCTTCCTTGGCCATACTTTTTGTTAAACATGGTTGTTGGGATCTGTCAGTGATTGGTACTGGCGATCTGGTCAACTTTCCTCCTTCGGGCAAACGGAGTGGTTAGGGGACGTGGACTGCATGGGCAAGTGGAAGATATGGATGAGCGGAAAGGATGGCTGTAGAATGGGGAAATGGACAATAGAGGTGGTTCGGCGGAGGATATCAGCCAAGGTAGGAGTGGGTTAAATTTGGACCGTTATATCTTAGGTGGACAGATCGAATGATGTTTGGGGAATGGAGTCGCACGGGCGTTAGTGGGTGGGAGCAGTTTAGTTGTGCAGTAGTGGTATTGATCGCACCGCTTTTGGGTATAAAGCGGTAAAAGGACAAGACCGAACGATGCCACTCAGCAATTGACACGTAGCAGTGGATAAGAGAGAAAAACGGCTCTCATTGCGCACTAACGTTCAATCACTTTGCTGGCACAATAAGTGAAAATGCCCTCGGATCTTTATGGAAATGATCAGATGGTGGAGAATGGTCAAGCAAGTTGCTTTATCAGGCGTGACGGGAGCTGTTAGATTCAACGAGGAAGATCAATGGTGAAGATTAAGAAAGGAGTTTATGAGCACGCGGGGTTATATGGGTGAGGTTCTACGATGGGTTTAGGCCTTTGTGCTCGGGGCTTAATGTAAAATCAGTTTTGTTGGGTTTAGAGGAAAAACAAAGGAAATGAAGATGAAGGGAGAATGAGCGGGGTAAAGGAAAAAGGAGAAGGTGACCATTTTGAGCTTCTTTTGAGCTCAACCAAGCAGAGCAAGCTCATCTCTAACCTTAGAATATCATCATTATATAGCATGGCTAGCATTGGCTCCTTCTAGGGATGAGATCCTCCCTGTGAGGTCTCAAGAACTGTAGAACACTGCTTTTCCTACAAAACAAGATCAAAAAAATTGCCTAGTGCTCCATTGGGCATGAAATCTATATAACCCTACACTAAAACTTGGTAAAAATAACCTATTTACAACATTCAGGCTTGAAGACCTTAAACAACATAAACTTTCAAAAATCGCCCATTTATTGGGCCATCAAAAAAAATTTCTCCTTCCACACTTTGCAGCATGAAAGTATTATTCCCCTAGATTTGAGTGATGACAAAAGGTCCAGTGCACAGAGCATTAAACTTCCCATGGTTGCCTTTCTTCTCCTTCAGTGCATCCCACTTAAGAAACAAGTCTTCAACTTGAAAAATGTCTATCTTTTCCTTTCTGCCAAAGGCTTCCTTAATTCTGTTTCAGTGTGTTGTAGACTTTTCAATCAAATGTTCTCTGATTTGATGGACTTCTGCCAAGTCACTAATCCTTTTTTCCATGTCATCTTCCTCATTCTGCTCTTCCTGCAATAATTTTTCCACAGGGAGGATTAACTGAATTGGGAATATAGCCTCAGTGCCATGTACCAGCTTGAATGGAGAATTCCCTGTGGATTTCTTAGTAGTTACCCTGTCAGCCCACAATGCATGCTTTAGCTTGGAATCCCAGTTCCTCTTGTTTTCCTCTAGCAGCTTTTTGATTATCCTTATTAGGCTCTTTTTGGATGATTTTTCTAGACCATTACCTTGAGGGTAATATGAGGTGGAATGAACTAGCTTAATACCCATTGAATCACACATGTCCACCAACTCTTTTGCCCTGAAGGCTGTTGCATTATCTGTAACTAATTTGTGTGGGAAGCCAAACCTGGTGAAAATGTTTTCTGTTAAGAACGTCATGACCACATGGTGATCAGATATCCTAGTAGGGATGGCCTTGATCCATTTAGTAAAGTAGTCAGTGGCTACTAAGATCCATCTGTGCTGGCCACTGGAATGTGGATTAATTTCCCCAATGAAATCTAAACCCCACTGCTGGAAAGGTACACTGGCATGTATTGGCTTCAGGGGTAATGACTTCAACTGCTGCTTTCCTTCAAACCTATGGCACTTGTCACAAGATTTTACAAATGAAAAGACATCAGAAAACAAGGTGGGCCAGTAATACCCAGCTCTGAGGATCTTGTGGGCTATGGTTTTCCGATAGTAATGTCCTCCACATATGCTGGAAGGAAGTTGATGCATGACCTCCTTGGATTTTTCTTTGTCCAAGCATCTTAGAAGGATTGTAGATGGATCCCTCCAGTACAACAAGCTCTCAATGCAATACTTGGTTGCTTTGAGCTTAATAGTTTGGGCTTGGCTTGAACTTAAGCCTGGGGGAATTTCCAGCTTCTGCAAAAATTGAGCTATTGTAGAATACCATTCACAGGAAGCTAGACTTTTAGGCAATGACTGGTCATGCCTTGGTTCAATTGTTTATTCTATCTATCCATCTTCTGAATTTATGCTTATCAAATTGATGTCCAGCATCCTGCAACTTTCTTCAGCCATTAGCTTGGCAAGGCCCTTACCTCTGACCAGCTTGGTGGGCTTTAATTCTACATTAAATTCAATGAGTTTTGCAATCCATTTAACCCTGCTTCCATCAACATCTGGCTGTGTTAGGACATCTTTTACTGAAGCAGAGGGCACATACGCAATTACCTTGGAGTGCAAAATGTATATTCTGAAATTTTTCAGGGATTTGATAAGAACATAGGCCTATTTTTCAATGATATCATATCTCAGTTCAGCATCCCTTAATGTTTTGTTGAAGAATGCCATTGGATGCTCTGAACCCTCATCATCTTTTTGCAATAAAATTGTTGTAATGGTGTCACCCGAGGCAAATGAAAGTATATGGAACTCCTTGTTATAGTCTAGGCTAATCAAAGTGGGAGTTTCCATAATAGCCCTTTTGACAGCTTCAAAATATCTTCTTTATGTATCAGTACATTTGATTTCTGATCCCTTTTTCAACATGGAGGTGATGTGTTTCACTAATTATGAAAATTAGGAATAAACCTCCTTACAAAGTTTATTTTGCCCAAAAAGGATTGGATGTCCTTTTTTGATCTTGGGATAGACAAGGTTTGTATTGCTTTCACTCTTTCTGGGGCAATTTTGACACCTGCAGTAGAAACAATGTGTCCTAATAGCTTGCCCTCTTCTAAAGAAAATTGTGACTATTTAGCATTCACTGATATCCCAAACCTTCTACACTTCAGAAACACCTTCTTCAGATGCTGCAAATGATCTTGATGACTGCTGGAGTATACTGTTATATCATCCAGGTAGACAAGGACAAACTTATCCTTCTCTCCCACAAATTCTATATCCATAGCTCTTTGAAAAGTGGCTCCAGCATTCATCAGCCCAAATGGCATCTTAGAGTACATGAATGTGCCCCAAGGAGTGGTGAATGCGGCCTTTTCTTGGTCATTTGGATAGACAACAACTTGGTGATATCCTGAAAATCCATCCAAGAAAGACATCACTTTGGCTCCTGATACTTTCTGCAGCAAATGCTCCATCTTGGGCAGAGGATAATTATCTTTCTTAGAGCATTTGTTTAGGTTCCTGAAATCAATGCACAACCTGATTTCTCCACTCTTCTTCCTCACCACTACCAATTTGGCTACCCACTTTGAATATCTCAGAGGAACTATAATTTTGGCAGCTAACAATTTCTTGATTTCTTTTTCAATCACGGGGAGGAGCAAAGGATTTATGGGTCTCACCTTCTGCTTGATAGGGATGGTGTTTTTCTCCAATGGGATTTTATGCTAGATGATATTTTTGTCATGTTAACACTCAGGTTGTCCCTTGGCTCCTTAAGGGATACAGCCGAGGTAACCACAGACCAAGCTTTGGACTGCCGGT
>APFE030114844.1:0-15300 GCA_000404065.3 Pinus taeda | reverse complement strand
AGGATAGCTACACATGGACCAATATTGAAGCTTGAAATGAGATGAAATGGAGGTCAGGGAATGAAAGGCAGTTAAGTAGCTTTCATCACGCTAACAGAGGGAAGGTGAGTGAACATTATATAGGAGCAATCAAGATTTCCTAAACGATATTCATGTATGAAGGAAACTAGTGTAAATATGAGCCAATAGGTATTCATATTCATAGGCTAATTTAGAAGATAAACATAGAGAAATAACAGGAATTGAGCACAGAGTGCTGTTAAGCGAATTCTGAGCTAGTCTTCTTTTCTGTTATTTAGATCATGTCACAAAGGCGATATAAACACATTAAAACTGAAAACAGAGGCAAGAAAGACTTATTGAGCCATGAAGAAAGCATGGGAATCCTGTAATTAGCTCTTCAGCCATCAATTCCACAACAGACAGTTCATAATCCAAATGTCCAGCAATCTCTGTTCATTAAATCTCTTAAGGAGTACACAGCAAGTCTCAAAAATGAGATTAGCGATCAAAACATCTCTCACCCTTTGAACAACGAACAACGTTGTTTAAATAGGCAAAATATCTATTACAAGCAGATCTCAGATAGATCTGATGGAGTCACAGCTTCTACCCTAATCTGTACTGAAATAAATGCAAGAAAATATCTATCTAAGCGGCGCTGGAGGCAGCGGTATCAAAATGGAGTTTAAGTACGGGTCATTTCTTGTGATGCGCTGGCTATTTGGCCATAACTCTGCAATAACTGCCCAGGAATCCTTTAGGCGGTTCCATAGATTTAACAAATAATTTTTTCCTTTTTAGATTGTGGCGGTGGCTGTCCCTTCAGCTTGATGAGTTGCCCTTCACATCCAGAAGGATTTAGGCTGCTGAGGTTCAGGCGGTGCTGAGGGGACTTGTTGAAATTCACCAAACGCTTTCATTTTTATCGGATCTGATCATCTCGGCTACACCACAGAACTGGCCGCTTGCATTCTAGCCTCACGCACACCAGGTGGAAAATTAAAAAGCCCATGTGCTGTAGCACCAACCCACTCTGCTTTTCATCTTATCTCCGTTCAAGGAGTCTTGTTCCATATCATCATTGCTGAAGCTACCGCAGTTGAATTAGCATGCTTTAAAAGTTTGGTTCTTTCCTTACTTTACATTGGGCGCATACGAGATCGATTACGCAAAGCCAAGCCCCAATTCAGCAATGCATGCGGTGCATAGACCTGGCTAATCCCCGTCATAGCTTCAAATTTGTCAATTGCCGCCAAGTATATCTTGTCTGCATCTTTAACTGCTTCCTCTCCCCCCTCTTCAGTCAGCCGAGCACGAAAACAGAGTGCAAGTCCCCAATTATACAAGGACTTAACATCGTGTTTATCCAATAATAAAGCAGTTCGATACTTCATGAACAAGCAAATCACAAATGATGTCAGAGGCTTGTTGTCCTTCTGGTCTTCAATAGTAGACTGGCCTGTAATATCGTCTTGGTTTCTAAAACCCTGGGATTTTCTTGTTGTATTTATATGAAATCCTTTAACCTTATCTACATTATAATCCGGTATAAATACAACCTTTTAGCGAGTCTCCTATCTCTGAGTCGTGATTGATTGTAACTTCAACATCTGTTATCAGTTTCACTATCCTTTTTGCCTGCACATATGTTGCAAACGCTTTGCCTCCAAATATGCATACACGAGGGACAAACTTTTCTCTCCTTTCCTCTGGAGTCATTTCCTTCATCTTCTTGTATCGATATACAACTCCCAAAATATTTAAGAGTTGACGCTTGTACTCATGGATACGTTTAACCTGTACGTCAAACATGGCATCTGGACTGATTATATATCATGTTTTCTCGAATATATGAGACAAGCTTCATTTTGTTGGCCCTTTTTGCTGCCCGCCATTCTTCTTGTAGCTTGCATGAATGGAAGTACTGAAGACACTGCGACACTTGTCGAAGAACTTGAGGATGACAAAGGAATAGTCATTGGCATAGGAAAAGTCTCCCCTGGAACCATATCCCCGTGCATAATTTTGAAACACCCCTTCATGATCCAGGACTTTCAAAGTGTCATCCTTTTAGACTGTGTTCCTCAATACTCTCCTTATTAGGTGTAGTAAAAGAACTGATGTCACCCTCAAATGCATCAGCATGTCCGTTGAGCACATTTAAAGGCTGGATTTGCAAAGAAATTGCCAAAGATTCTGACTGAGTTTGCATAATATGATCTTTGCCTTCCTCAGTAGCCTCTGCTCTAGCAGAATTAACGGTTGCCAGAGAATCAGACAATGATGGCAACCCCATCAAACTAGCACCTTCAAAACCTTCATAGGAGAATACTTTGTAAATGGAGCATGCCCGTGAGACAACTCCAATGCCGTTATTCCAAAGGACCATATATCAACTTTAGGACTATACGCCTGTCGTTCCTTCAATTCTGGCGCAGTCCAGTATGACGTTCCCCGAAATGTGTTCAACACCAGTGTTAGAACCCAGAATACGCAGCTGATGAACTGAAGAAGTTTTGGCCTGGCTCAAAGACTTAATTAGGTTGACAAGTTGATCCCTTTGTGTAGCATTATGTTGTGCACAATTTCACTATGGATTTCAGCAACTCCATTAACAGAATGGCCAGAAATAACACATAAGTTAGCCATGCATACCAATTTAGCTGGTTTAACAACCACATCCTTAGATTTGCTTTTAGATTTATTTTTGTCCTGTGACTTGAGCTCAGCTTTCGGTTCATATTTCCCCATTATCAAGAGGCTTTCCTTTGCTTTTAATCCCCAATTGTTCACTTCCTCCAAACTGTTCTGAAATAGATCCATCCTTGTTAGGCACTTGCAGCTCTTCATGAGCATAATCATCAGCAGCTTTCCTACTTGTACGATTCTCCTCTGAAGAACTTCTCGAGAAAATGCCCAATTTTCTCAGGTTACAAAACAGGATCAACCTATTATTCATAAGTAGCATGGATATTCATCTTCAAGAAGAGAAAGAATAAAAAGGGAATGAAATGGCAATGGACAGCTAAGTGCCAAGACACTTAATGTTGTAATTCCAGAAACACAAATTCAATTTTATCCAAAGCAACTTTGTAAAATTATTTCCAATAGTACAAAGTGTGTATCGTGGTTGAACTAAATCACAGCTTCATATAGATGCTCAACTTTTAGTTTTAGAATGAAATATTATATATCCCTGAAATGTTCTCATGTCATGGCCCTGTTTCAGATAAAAATCTTTCGTATTCCAATTCCATAGCTTTCTTCACATATCCAGAAGGAAAAGCGTTAGAAGGTCGTGGAGTGGTACCCAAACCTATCATTAATGAAGCTTGTGATGATAACTCAGAATATGCGCTGCCCGAAGGAACTGATGGAGGTGCATAGTGCTGATATGTAGAAATCCTAGATTTGTTTGGAGAAAAATGGCTCATGGCATCAGCTGAATGGACATTTGATTTTGACATCGAGGAATCACTGACATTGCCTAGTACTGGTTGAGATCTAGGAAGCCCATGCATGCCACTAGATGATTCTGCCAAACGGAGTGGCATCTCATATAGATCATGTGTACGATATGAAGTAGCTGGCAGACTGTTGAAAGTACCTCCTTGCAAAGGATTGACACTATGGTATGGCATGCCAGAACCATTGTTATTAGAATAAAGATTATAAGGAGATAAAGATACAGGCCTAGTTGAAGAATTCCATGATATCTGTGCATAATCACCAGAGTGGACAGACAATTTTGGTGGTTGTTTCTTATCAAAAGTGTAAAGATCTTCTGCAGGTCCCATCTCAAAGCCAGGAGGCCATCCTGCCACCTTTACAGCTAAAGTCTTGTCTTCCAACCTGTAGCCATTCATATGTGCAATAGCTTGGGCAACACAATGGATGTTATAAAATTTCACAAAACCATAACCTTTGCTCGAACCTTTCACATCGTCCCTGATGACTTTGGCTTCAACTATTCTACCAAAAGGAGAGAATAGCTTAATCAATTGTTCCTCTTCCATGGTAGGAGGCAGTTCATAACAGCTGGTGGTTTTGGAACAACATGTTTGGATTGTGAATCTCTGTCTCTCTGTAGCTTTCCCAATTTGCTATAAGGAGTCCCTGTTTTGACTTTGTGATGGTGCACAGTGGTGTCTTTGAGGCGATGTAAGAGGACATGCTTGAGAAATGTTTAAATAGTGCCTGGTCCATGGTCCTCAAGAATACATGCAATGAATTTTGTGCCTGAGGTTTTTGTGCCCTCTTTGCCACAGTAGCAAAATTTCAAATATGGAACATTGCTGCAAGCAAAGCATGACATATTTGGCCTGTAAATATGTCGATCACGAAAGGTGAATACCTGCTATGAGCAGGAGGCTAACATGTCATACGTTTTGAGGTCACTGTATTCCTAGGCAAAGACATCAGTGAATTGCTTCATCAGGGTGCAATATTCAGAACTTTGGGCAACAGACAAATGGGTGGATAGATTTATATACTTTGGATGATATAGGCTCCCTATGTTATGCCTATGGATTGCATATTGATATCCTTTTTGGGAAGCCATATAAGGCACATCATTTTGGTTAAACAACTTCTCTAGAGGCACTAACCCTCTAGGTATATGATTGCTAGGTAACTGAACAATGTTATCTCAACCAATTTCTTTCTTTAGCTGGGGCTAGGGACTTTCTTCAAGGGCTTCATTCTCTTGATTAATTTGCATTTCAGAGAACTCCCCAATGACTTGCAGAAACCTATTTACTTCATCATCATCCTCAAAGACTTTCTAACGCTGGACATTATCGGGTAAGGAAGGTCTATATTTCATCTGGACTTCATAAACCAATTTAGGGGGCATGGGAGGGATGAACATGCTAGCAGATATAGCAAGGGAATCAGTGAGTTGATTTTTTACTCTAGGGATATAGGAGATACAAAAAATATTAAAAGAATCTTTGTGTCTCCATACCTCATCTCTATATTCTTTCAGCCTTCGGTGCCTTGCTTGGAACGTTTTGTTCACTTGCTGAATGATGAGATCAACATCTCCAAACACCTTTATGTCTCTAATCCCTCTGTCTTTGGCAACATTCAAGCCCAATATCAGAGCCTCATACTTTTCTATATTGTTGGTGACCTGAAAAGTCAGCTTGAAAGACAAATGTGTGCTTTCTTGTTTTGGAGACACTAGCACCACTCCTGCTCTTGTAGTTTCTTTTGAACATGCTCCATCAAAGAACATATCCCAAGCTTGTGACCCTTCTTCCTCCATGGCCTGGCATACTATTTTCTTGAGTTGCACTAGAGCTTTATGGGATTCTTCAATTTGGAGAATACATGCCCCAAAGTCAGTGTCCATAGCATAAATAGGATGATTAGAAGGGTTCTTCTCATCGCTAATGATATAGGCCAACTGGGCTTCCTTGTATAGTCTTCTGCTCTCTCCTCCAAAACTGGGACAGTGGCATAAGATAAGTCATTTTGTACTGTCCCACCTAGTCTCTTAATCCACCCTTTGGACAGCAGCATGCCAAACTTAAGGGGGGCATCTGCTACCACAATATCCATCATCATGCTCTTCATGGGAAGCTTAGTTAGGGTGATAGCTATGTCTTTGATTAGCCCCAGACATTTCACCTTCCTTAAATCAAAGGAGAATAAATCATGATATGGTCTGGTGATATCAGGGCCTAACTCTTCCATGATAGCTTTGGGCATCAGATTATGGTTGGCCCTAGTATCTAGCAGACAGTTGTGGAGGATTTTGTGATGAATGGTCAATGAGACATAAAATGATGGAGAGTTATCATCAATTGGCTCAGTCATTGGGCTAAGCACAACTACAGGTTTATCATATTGTAAATTGACATAGTCAGTGGAGGCTTGTGTGGCTTTCAGCTCAAGAGAATCTAGGATTGGCTTTCTAAAAGCCTCACACTTTACAAGTTCTAACAAAAGTACAAATATCTTTAACTTCCAGACTTTTGATTCAAAACTGAAAGGGTAAGGGGACTTGCCAGGGCCCCTTACCTCTTGAGCTAATGGTTTCAGGATGATGGGATCAGTTACTGGCCTCTTCTGTTTGTTGAACTACTGCTCTGTGGAGACAACAGCCCTTTGGGCAGGATTCTCTTTGACATTGTTCATTCTTGACCTCAGGTTGTATCTTTGTTGGTCTTCATTCTATAGAACTGCTTCTCTATCCCAATCTTGACTGGTCTAGTCCTGATGTAATCATTCTTCATATGTAGCCAATGTAAAAAAGGTAGCAATGCCCTTGTCTTCCATGCAGTGAATCTCATCCTCTTCGTCTAGTTGTTCCTCCTCCATGACTACATTCTGGAAAGGGGTCTTCACCCTCTGCTCTCCACTGGCCTCTTTGCCCCTTTGAATGATCTGCAATTGATCATTTTTTCTTCTAATGGATTTGGATTTCTAGGAGAAAATGTATTTGAAAGCCTTGCTTTCCAAGAATTCTGCTCAAGCTTCAATTTGGATATTTCAGCAGCCAATGACTCTATCATTTTAGTCATTTTATACAATTTGGCTTCTGAAGATGAAGCAAAAGAAGAAGAAGCCTCACCTCTCTGCCTCCTTCTATTAGCATGGCCTTTTAGCTTCTCTGTAGCCATGATATTAGATTCCACCTCTAAGGCTACGTCTTGCATTTCAGCTAGAGTGGCACATCTTCTTTCTATTAATAGCAAGCAGAAATTAGAGTCAAATGCATTGGCATAGGTGAGTTCGGCAGAGGTGGGGATAGGCTTTACTTCAGCTGGTATCTTACTATACATACGATTGAATCTTTTATTAAAATCAAAAATGATTCCCCATTTTCCCTCTTGAGGTTGCCAAACTTGGTATGTTAATATAGCAGGTCTTTCTTATCTCCCTAATGCTTTAAAAACACATCATTTAATGCTTCAATTTCTGCTATGGACCTAGGGGTCAACCCTCTGAACCAATTTCTAGCCTCTCCATCAAGGCTTTGGACAAACACTTTCATCCACACATAATTCTCACTGATATATAGGTTATCAGCATAGCTATAAAAAGACTGAAGGTGTTCTTCAGCTGTTACTCCCTCTGTACCAGTGAACTTAGGCATGTATTTCTAATACTCTCCTACAGTCATGGCATTCAAAGGAACAGGCAAGACCAGGGGTCCATACCTAGTAGCTATGATTCTTTCCATTTTGGCAAGTGCTTGTTGGCCTGCCATGAATGGGATAGATGGAAGGTTACTGGTCGTTTGGATGATAGGAGGCTGAGAAATAAATGATCGGGCTAAAGGAAACTGATGGACTTGTTGAGATTTTCTGTTTGAGTCAAATAGGCAAAAATCTTTGAAGGATGACAACAATAGGGATTCAGTTCCTAGATTAGCTCTAGGTTGTTGGGAGGGAGTTAATGCCTCCTATATTTGATGTGAGGGAGTTATGAGGCTGTTAGATTCTCTATGCTATATAACAGGTAATCATTCGGATGATTTGCTGAGAGAGTGTGAGGATTTCTTGATGTAATCTCCAATTTGATTAATAAACTCCTGATGCCTATGTTTGGTTGACGTAGCCCAGATTGGTTGGGTGAACCACGTTAAATATTGTGTTATATGTGCTTCTGCTGTGTGTTTAATTTAGTTTTGCTGTGCACCTGATCCAACAGAGCCTATGCTCCAAAGTTGGTTTGTAGTTACCTCGGTCATTTTCTTTCTTCTAATAACTTCTAGAGAAATTTCTGAGTGATAACATAGTGGCGACCATACTAGGGACCAACAAATCCTCAGTCCTAATAAATATTTAAGAAAATTCTAAATCTACATTTTGAGCCTCTTGAAGTCATTTATTAGAAGTTATTTTGAAAAAATCTCACAAAAACAATTAAAAATTTTGAAATTCTGGCTTCTAGGAAGACTCATTTTACTAGGGCTAATCCAGATCCAAACCCTACCCCAGTAGTTGATAATCCCAACCTAATTTCAAGAAAATCTAAAAAAGAAGAAAGTTTGGTAAGCCAAATACCATTAGTTAAAGCTAATTCATGTTCTAATGAGTGGTTATTTTTAGAAGAACTTCCCTTTGATGTGCCATTTGATATTTCATTATTTAGAGCAAAATCTGAAAATGCAATCGATGAAACAATTCTAGATCTTGATTTTATTGCAGACCTTAAAGTTCAACAGGCCAACAAATCAATTGATGAATACATTCTAAAATCTCCACAATCATCCATTAAGACTGCCACAACCCCTGAACTTTATGAACAATTGTCCATTACTTTGAGTTCACCATTGTTCCCTTCAACTTCAACAATAATACCTTCTAAAGTCCATTCTTCACCACCATTTATACCTACACTCCATCACCAACCTATCATTACTCATTCATCATCTACTAGTCGTGGTTCTTCATCAACTGCTACATCATCTCCAAGTACCTCAACCCCACATCTCAGCCTCTCCCAACTTACAGCAATGGCAAATAGATACGCTCCTCTGGTTTTACCTGCCCAACTTCATGCTATGCCTGTAGATTATCAGAGTAAGATTCTCCCGTTTGATGCTACTGGTCATTACACTACCTAATAACATGTAAACAAGATGTTTGACTTTTTCGAATTGCATGAAATAGATGAAGTAGATGTCCAGATGAGACTCTTTGCCCAAACTTTGACTACTGATGTCAAGAAGTGGTTTAAAGCCTTTCCTGCCAACCACATTGTAGACCTAGCAAATTTTCAAAGGTTATTTATTGATAGGTGGGAAAAGAAAAAGAATCCCTTACAAATACTTTTAGAATATGAGAATATTAGAAGAGGACCCAATGAAACTATTCAAGATTACTGCACTAGATTCAATAATATATATAACACAATCCTAGTTAACCTTAGACCCCCACATGACTTAACATTAATAAATTTCCCTGATGGTTTTGACATAGATATGGCACACCAACTTAGGGAAAGAAACCCCCCAACATTAGAAGAAATGCAAAATGTAGCAGTTAGTGTAGAAGCTAATTTGTTAGCTAAAAGGGCTAGAGTTAGAAATGAAAGGAGAGGAACTACTAAGGATGAAATTTCACCATCTAACATTAAAATAGATAGTTTAGCCAAAAGTATGGAAGAATAATGGATAGAATAGAGAACATGGAGAGGAAACTTCAATGGGATAACCAACAAACACCTCCAGTTAGAAACCCAAATTTTTAAAAAAACCAAAACATTGGGAAAAATGGACCAGATCAGAACATTAGGCCTCCTTTTAAAGAAAATTATGCAAATACATCCCATATAGAAGATCCAGAACAAGATACACAAATTAAGCTAATGGGAATAAATGATGAGGACACTGTTTTTCTAACCGAAGATGAGCAAGAACTGTATATGCTGCAGCAATTACAATTACAGTTTGTGGAATCATTTGATTACAAACATGGATATGATTTTTCCATCTTTGAAGTTCATAAATAGTATAACCTAAGAAGCATAAATAATGATGATGTCCCTGACCAAACTAAGAAAATAGTACAAAATCAACCCAAGAAGATAAAAGAAGCTCTTGTTTTAAAAATCCTCCAAATTCTCCCTAGGGAAAACCCAAAACCTTCTAGCCCCACAATTGTAGACATAACCTCTGATTAACCTTTTGCTGATCAACCATCCAATTCAATTCCACCTAAGGAACCATTGGAAAAAACTCAAAACATCAAATTTGAAAATCTACATAAGAAGGTCCCCAATAAAGGAAAAGAAGACAAGCCTACTCAAATCCCTGCTGCAAAAATTCATAACCTTCAAACAGAAAAAGTCTCTTTGCCATTCAATCTGGGAGAAGAGATATCAAAGCTAAAGATTTTAGTTCCTTTAATAGAACTAATCAAGAATGAAACTTATAAACCATAGATAACCCAGACCTTAAACATTGCTGAAAATGAGGATTCAATCTACTTGTTTAATGACCAACCAGAACTCATATTTGGTCCAGATGTTAATGGCAAACCATTAGAAGGAGGAATTCCACCTTTTTACATTAGCCTTAGTATCCATGACAAAATTCTACACAATGCAATGTTGGATTCTGGGGCCTCTCACAACTTAATGCCCAAATCAATGATGGAGAAATTAAACCTAGACATTACAAGGCCTTACAAAGACTTATTCTCATTTGACTCCAGTCAGGTAAAGTATCTAGGATTGATTAAAGACTTGTGTGTCACTTTCGTCCAATATCCTGCCAAAAGCATCCTCATTGATATTGTAGTTGTTGACATGCACCAAAGTATGGCATGTTGTTATCTAGATCATGGGGAGCCAAACTTCAGGGATCCTTACAACTAGATATGTCATATGCAACAATCTCTGTTTTTGGACAACCTAAGAAACTATACCAAGAAACCTTAATGAATTATATGGTAAGTAGCCAGGATCGGCCTCAAAGCTTTCCCATCTACTCCATACACTCAGATATCGATTCTTTTATCCTGTATAGTGTTGAAAGAACACAAGAATTTTTTTTAGATAGTACTAATACATAACCAAAAGAAATTGCAGTTTCTACACAAAATGAAACTAACTAGACTACAGAATTGTTCAATGAACAAGATGGTCGAATTGCTATAAATGATGAAAAGTTTATTGCACTAGATAGTGTAAATATAGATCATGAGATATTATGGCATTTAGATTTTGATGGATCAGTCAATAGGTTAGGAGCAGGATCAGGAGTGTGGATATATAATTTGGAAAATAATTTCTCAAAAGGCCATGCATATAGATTTAATTTTAAATGTACCAATAATGTGGCCGAATATGAAGCATTAATTTTAGGTCTTAAGCTAGTTAGGAATCTAGGAGCTAAAAGGGTTTCTGTCATGGGAGACTCTAAACTAATTGTAAAACAGATTGATGGTGTATATATGGCAAAGGACCATAGATTAAGTTGTTATAGGGGAACTATCGTGGAAATACTTAACACTTCCCTAGAATCAAGGCTTGTAGTAATTCCTAGAAAACATAACATGCAAGCCCATAGTTTAGAAATGTTTGCCAGCACCTATAAATTACCCTTCCAGCCCAACCATCAGTACACTGCTGAATTTAGGCACAAACCTGCAATTCCAGATAATTTGAAGAATTGGCAAATATGTTCTGATGATAAACAGATAAATAACTTTTTAATTTCAGAAGAAGAGTTTACCAATAACAATATAGATAATGATACATCAATAGATCCAGACACTAAGGATGTGATGGAAATAAATGATATAGAAGGTGATGAATTAGATAGACTCAACCCAACTAAATTTACCAAATTAGATGTAGATAACTTAGAGAAAATTGAGATTGATGAAATAATCAATGAAGAAACCGAAGTAATTAATCTCAAGGATAACTTCTTGCCAAAGGGATTAACCCCTCTAGAAGATTTATTTGATTCAAATGATGTTCCTAAGAGACCTAAAATGGAACCTTCAAGGTCCAATATAGAGGAATGTAATATAGGCATCGATGAAGATCCTAAACTGATCAAACTTTCAAAATCATTACCCCCAACTAAAAAAGTGAAATACATTGAGTTGTTGAAGTAATTTCACGATGTCTTTGCTTGGAGCTATGAGGACCTAAAATCCTATGACACCACCATCATCCAACATACAATCCCTATTAAAGAAAATCAAAAGACTTTCAAACAAAAACTGAGAAGGATTAATCCTGTCTTATTACCTGCAATCGAAAAAGAAATTCAGAGGATGTATGATTCCAAAATAATTGCACCAATCAAATTTTTTGATTGGGTCTCAAACTCGGTGCCAACTAGAAAGAAAACTGGTGAGATCAGACTTTGTGTGGATCTTAGAAATCTCAACAAAGTGCCACTAAAAGACAATTACCCTCTCCCCAAAATGGACCACATTTTACAGAGAGTAGTTGGATCAACTCGAATCTCATTGTTGGATGGGTTTTCTGGTTACAATCAAATCTTAGTTCATCCAGATGACCAACCCAAAACTGCCTTTACTACTCTGTGGGGCACATTTATGTATGTGAAAATGCCTTTTGGGCTAATGAATGCAGGAGCCACTTTCCAGAGGGCTATGGATATAGCCTTTGCAAAATAAATTCATGATTTCCTTGTGATATATATAGATGATATTATTGTATTTTCAAAATCTGGCAATCAACATTTGGATCATCTATGGCAAGATTTTATTAAATGTAGGAAATTTGGAATCTCCTTGAACCCCAAAAAGTCCTTGTTTGGGTTAGAAGAAGGAAAGTTGTTAGGTCACATAATTTCAAAAGATGGTATAAGAATGGATCATGCTAGAATAGAAGCCATACTATAGATAAAACACCCTAGGAACATTAAAGAGTTACAAGCTTTCTTAGGACAAAATATTTTTCTTAGTAGATTTATATATAATCTGGTGGAGTTAATTAGATCACTAAACAATATGCTGAAAAAAGACTCCACCATAAAATGGACTGTTGAGGCTAAAAGATCTTTTGAAGAAATTAAACTAGCCTTGACAAAAACACCTGTGTTAATCAGCCCTAAATTAGACAGATATTTCATCTTGTTTTCCTTTGCTTCTGAGCACACAATTGTTGCAGTTCTATTGTAGAAAAATGACCAGGGCTATGAACAACCCATCGCTTTCTTCAGCAAAGCCCTGAGAGATGCCCCCTTGAAATATAATATAATGGAAAAAAAATCCTTGCCTTTAGTCAAAGCCATTAAGGACTTTGGGGTATACATCTTATATTCTCATATAGTAGCCTACATTCCTAATTTAGTAGTTAAAGACATCCTAACTCAGGATGGTCCTGATGGAAAGAGGGGGAAATGGATTGCTACTATTTTAGAGTATGATATAAAAATCAAACCTACTAAGTTAATCAAGGGCCAAGGTTTAGCCAAACTCATGGCTGAATCAAACTGTCAGGCCTTAGATATAAACTTTATTACAACAATAGATAATGAAGAGGAGATGGCGACTCCACTAATCAGCCAGGCCTTTATTGATCACCTTGCTATGCTGATATTATTTATGTTTTACTGAATTTACAAGCTCCTCCTGAATTATCAAGGACTAAAAGCAGGTTTTTGAACATGAAATCCTTGAAATTTTGTATATTAGACAATGCTCTATTTTGGAGAGATCATGAAGGTATTCTTCTCAATTGCTTATTAAAAGATGAGCCTGACAAGATTTTTCAATAGTTTCATGTAGGTAACTGTGAAGGACACCTTTACTGGAAGACCACTATAGATAAAATCCTTAGAGTTGGTTTCTACTGGCCTACCTTGTTTGCTAATGTCAAAAAATATGTGACCTCCTGTCACAAATGCCAAATTTTTGAGGGGAAGAAAAATATCTTACCTTTACCCCTTAAGCCAATCTTTGTAGAAATACCTTTTCAACAATGGGGTTTAGACTTCATTGGTGAAATTCACCCACCCTCCTCTTCCCAGCACAAATGGATCCTCACAGCCACATACTACTTCACAAAATGGATAGAGGTCATACCTTCAAGACAAGCCACGGATATTGTTGGGCCCCTATACTACTAGTGTAACCCCTTATTGTTATTAGTACAACCCCCTTATTATATTGTTGTACCCATGCGGTGCCCATATTGTTACTATTGTGCCCCATAGAAGCCCACTATTGTTATTATTGTGCCCTTACATTATTATTGTTATGTCAGCTCTGATTACATTATGACCCCTTAGATTCCTATATATAGAAAGGAGCTATTTTCATTTGTATCATCCAAGAATTGTTCATTTATGTAATGTAAAGGAGGTTTTCCCCTCGAAGAGGCTGAATTCTAAGTCATTGATCTATATTTTCTATCTCTTTGTGAGCTGGTTTCATAACATTTGGTATCAAAGCTTTGGATTCTAGGGCTTCGTTGCTCCAAATAGGTCATCGTGGCATTTGCACTATAACATTTTTTTTGCAATGTTTCAGATGCTACAAAAAAAACCCATTTGAGATGAAATCGTGCTAAACCTCGAGTCCAAATTTTAGAGCTTTTCGTGCAATATTTGTGGAGATATGATCTGAGAAATTCATTCTTTTTGCAAACTCTTGAATTACATTCCAAACAGGTGACCTAGGGAAAATAGGCATAACTTTTGTTTTGAGCATCAAATTGAAATTTCGTAAGATGATGGATTATAGTTTCTTGTGTATATTTTTCAAATCCTAAGGTCAAAACAGTGAAACACAGCACTTCATACAAGTTTGCTCGTCTGAAAAGGTATATAATCAGGTCATCTTGGGAGAATGTGCATAACTCTTTCTTGGAGAAGCTAAATTTGATCAGACTAGTGGCATTGGAAAGAGGATGAATAGGGCTACTACAGGTTGCAATTTCAAAACTTAAATATCCGAAAGTACAGAGTTACAGTCGTTTCAAGATTGAGCTCCCAAAATCAAGAAAAAGCGAGATGAGGAAGTTTGGTGGCAAGGATCCGGTAAATTGGATACTTCAGATGGAGCAATATTTTGATCTACATGGTGTACTACTGTTGCATCTTCATATTTAGAACTAGATCAATTTTTATGGTATAAAGGTCTTTGTTCTCATAAAAAACTTGTTACATGGTCAATTTTCATAGAGGAAATGATAGCACATTATGAGGATACAAAGAGAAACACCTTCTTTAGAGAAACTCCACAACAATTGGAAAGAGTAAAACGGCTTTGTTACATAGTGGAAAGTAAAATTATGGCAACAAGGAAGTATACCCCTCGCAACTATAATAAGGGAAGTGTTGTTTCTCCTAGCCTTCTACAACCTACAAGGGTTACACCACAACAATTGGAAGAGAAAAGAAAAAAAGGGCTTTGTTACAATTGTGATAGCAAATGCACTAAAGGTCATAAGTGTGCTGAGAAGAAATTATTTTACATATAGTATGAAGAGGAGGAAGAAAAGGATCAAGAAACATCAAAAGAAGAGGATATGCGCTAGGACCAAACCCCAGAGAAAGAAGAAATGAATCCAACCATATCTTGTAAATCATTGGCAAGAATTACCACTCCTCAAACTCTCAAGATAGAAGGACATATCAAGAAGAAAAAGGTTTAAGAAGTGAAATATCACATCGATAAAGAAGAAATGAATCCAACCATATCTTGTAATGCATTGACCATAATTACCACTCCTCAAACTATCAAGATAGAAGGACATATCAAGAAGAAAAATGTTGAAGAAGTGAAAGATCACATCAAGCATCAAGAAATGAATCCGACCATATCTTGTAAAGCATTGGAAGAAATTACC
>APFE030114835.1:0-11725 GCA_000404065.3 Pinus taeda | reverse complement strand
TATACTTGTATATTTTGGTTGTGCTTGTAAATTAATATTGCAGGATTGGTAACTTGATAAATCAAGTGGGATCCTTGGGCACAAGATGACTCATGAATCATGAAGACCCTATCATTATTTAGAGGAAACCCCTCAATAATAATAATCCTACAAGGTTTGTAAAAAGGAGCAACTTCAGGGATGTTCAAAACCACAAATTTGTAGCTAATCTTTTTCATTTTTGCCTGGTATTGCTATCTCTCTCATGTCTAGGTTTTCGAATCATAAGGATTCTTATAGGGTGATTAATCTATTCATTGATACCTCATAATATTATCCACATCATTTATGAAACCATAACCTTTAGGGTTCATTGTAAAACCCTAACCTAAGGGTATGTTGATGAAACCCTAATCTACTTAGGGTTTGTACAATGAAATCCTTGCTTAGGATATGTTAACCATAATGTTGAAACCCTAGTCTTCGTAGGGTTGTTAGTAAAGAACCAATAAAGAAAAGTCTATTATTATAATGTTTAGAGTCTTGGTATCGTTATGGCAGAGTTAGGGTTTGCTGGTGGGTAACATCGCTCATTCTTATGGATTCAAGATGCTATGGGGCCTTCACTTTTATAATCATACCCAATTCCCAAATCAAGATTTCTAAAAAATTCTTCACTTGCTTGGCTATCTTGATTTTCCTCAAAATCATCCTCATTACCAGGCAAGCAGGACTTCTCTTCTTTCCTTTTCTTTTGGAGAACAATAACTAACGTATTTGTTACATGAGTTTGGTATAATGCTTCTAGGGGGAGAGCATCAATAGGGTTCTTTTTATATTCATATTTCATTTTATAGAGCTTCTCCTCTTGCTCATATAAATAGAAGAATAATTCCTTAGCATTGTATTCCCTTACTAGCCCCCTTCATGACCTATTATATTCGTCCATTCTTTCTTGCAGGATCTGGTGGGTTTCAGGATCAAACTCTTCGTGATCGTCAGAGGAGATGTTTCCTACCTCATTGCTATTGGCCTCCAGTTCTACCACTGATATTTGGTCATCATCCTTTGCTTTCTTGATCATCTTGGTCATCCAAATCGTCATCCTGTAATGAGCCATATTTTTCTTTGATCTTGTGAGACAAGGAATTGAATGCACTTGTATAATAGGCAAGCTCAGACAAGAGGTAATATGTGGGGATTTCTTCATACTCCTGCCTTATGTTGTGGAGGTCTAACCTTCTCTTGTTATAGAAATCGAGTATGAAGTCTTCGTTCTCATACTCTATCGAATGATCACAAAGCTTAGCCTACAAATCCAATCTTTCCGATAGGTCTTGGACTTCTTCGGAGCTAATGTCATGCATACTTTCTTCAACCATTTTTCATGATTTTGCATATAATGCCAAAATGGAGTTGCCAGGGTGAATTAAAATGCCTCGATAGATGCTTGCTTCACCCTACAAGCATTAACTTTGAAGTTCAATGAAGAACTAGGGCTTTGCTCTTCCAATGGAGTCGTTAAGAATAATATGTTGATAATGTCATATGGGAAACAAGACACATTTTGTGTCCCTGACAACGATGCCAAAATGTTACCGCTCAAACTAGCAGGGGTCCTAGGATGGGGTTCTATAGAGAAACTACTAGGACAAGGGGCAACAATGGAGTGATAGTTCACTGCCACCTCACTTAAGGTTCCCTGCTCTTTACGGACTTTCACCGATGGGAGGAGACCTGGTATAGGGGGAATCACTAGGAATGATGGATCTAAGAATGCATAGAAAGTGATTCCTAAGGTCTATTCACAAGAGGCTCAAATAGATAGCTTGCTTGCTTCAGAAGCAAGGTGATAGGCTCTCTAAGAAGGGCTATGAGGATTTTTGAGTCTATGATTGGAGGATGTGTCTTAACGAGGGACTTCTTAGACCTAAGGATCCTTATGCATAAGAGGCTTCTATGTAATCCTTGTGGAATTGGAGTTGCAAAGTTGCGGGACCACAAAGAACCAAGTGGACCCAAAACTAGGTCAAGGGTATGGAGTTGATCAACTAATGTGGGGCTTGACCTAATTAGGGTAAGAAATAAGATCCAAGGACTAATTTTCTTTTTAGATTTGAATGCAATGATCCCAATGAGGACACTACCCCAAATCAATCTAGGGCAAAAATTGGTGCTGTGGCTAGGGCTTGCTATATCTTGGGCTCCGTCAGATTTTCTTCAAACATGGAGGACCCCTAGACAAAACCCTAGCGCAGTAGTGGACCAAAATCAAGGGGTTTGAATGGCTACAATAAAATTCGTTGGATGCCCTAGGTGACCCTCTAGGGTTAGGCCTAGAATTTGTCAAACAAAAGAAAGGAGAGGTAAATTTGACCACCAAAGGGATACGAGGATCAATGCCTTATTGCTTGGGCATAATGGAATCAAGATACACATAGATTGAGAATTTTCGTGAGCTAAGGAGCCCTAATTGATCTTTGCTAACCTCTCAAAGGGCAACAACTAGGTCAATAGGGATTTATACTTCAAATTTGCGAAGGAGACAAAGTGTCAAGGTCTTCAACCTAAGAGATGCCTCTAGGAACATTAACCCAATCCTCAAAGCTCAACTCATGCATTTAATCACTTGTTCAAGGTCCCAAAAGAATTTCACATTACATCAACCCATACAAGAACAATGATAACAAGATACAAGCATTTGACAAGATAACACGAATAACATCAAAATTTTGACTTACATGAGAGAGAGAGAGATAGTATATCCATTCAACAATTTCACATTAGAAAAAATCTCCAAAACAATAGTGAAAATCCAAACGTCATAGTGCATCAAGAAAGTTGCAAATGTTATCCCCACAAAAGGTGCGAAAATCTCTCAAGAGATACTAATCCAATCCAAGTGATGATGAGAGTTTAAAATGAGATTCTCTCATATTTGTACAATTCTAAAGGTGATTTGATTTGCCTAATTGGCCTAATTTAGCCCCAAATAATAAAATAATACATAATAATGACATGACTTGGTGACAAGCCCACTAAGATAGCTCAATAGTACAAAGAATAGCCTCTCAAGAGGGCAGAATAATCAATATAGTGAGTCATTGGGCCATTGAGAAGGTCTAATGAAGTCCAAAGTGTGCCATGATTAGAGAATGGACTCCAGACATTTTGGACAAGGGGTTGGCCCTTTGTTTCCCAAGTAAGTCACATGTGGTGCTTCCTAGTGGGTGTGGGGGCACAAGGACATCCTCATGGGTCTTTAAGTGGATAGATGATGTCTGCAAACCATTTGTAAGGGCTAGGATGATGACATAAGCCTTCCCTTTGTCTCTTGGAGTGAGACACATGCTCATTTGGACCCTGGAACATCTGCCAAGTGTATGGTGCAAGTGTGGAGCCGACTGGGCATCGTGAACCAGGTGCATCATCCTCATCCAAAAGGTGGAGCACGATCTTTCATTGAGTGTTGTTGGGGATCCATGAAGTACTCTCTACTATGGTGGAGGCCCATGGCTCTCAACGTTCACCCTACAAGTGCCAATGTGGCCCTCTGAAGGGCTTGGACCCCATATAGGGAGGCCAAACCCCAAATGGAGACCCACCTGCAATCTTGCATAAGATCCAATGCATCCCCTTGCACTCCAATACAACAAATCATTAGAATAATCAAGTAAAAGAGCTTACAAATCATGGAATCAATGGGGCACTTCATAGTGGCATGGCCTTCCATAGTGGGATTTGGCATGTACAAGTGCCTCCAAGCTCAATAAGGGGGTTAACCAAGGACGCTATTAGGTGGTGTTAGCCTTTAAAGGGGGTGACATGTCCATGGCACATTCATCAGGTTGTAGGTGGCATGTGATATAGTGATGCAACAGAGTGGGGATCAGGGGAATGTTGCAAGCCACATGTCATGGTAAAAGGGTAGCTATGATGAGGGAAGCCCACACTTGGGTATATGAGTGTAGGAAGGAGCAAATCGTGGTACATGAGTTACTTTAACCTTTGTTTTTTTTGGTACACCCTTTTCATATGCCTTTTTCCTTTGATTGATTTTTCATCATAATTGCTCGGGGTTCCAGGGGATGAGAACATGATGCGTAGGATATAGCAGTGGATACCCCCTTTAAGGTGGGGCATTTCATTGCTCACCAGGGGTTGGGACAATCATGGGTTCCTTAATGTGGAGGGGGCTCATCTAGGGCCCATAGAAACCAGGGTGATGGCCATAAATAAGGGGTAAAGCTCATGTTTGGCTTTTGCCCACGTGCTAAATTTGTATAACCCGACCATCTTTTGCATTTTGTGGTATATTTCTTGTTGGGAGTGGCCAAATTATGCCTTTTTTTTTAGTTGCATCAACCTTCGGGGCATCGTTCCAGGCGCGGCCCAAGGTGTGGACAAGGGGAGGAGGAGGCTAACCGTATGTGGACCCGGATGGGAAAAGAAATGAATTGGGCTAAAATGAGCCAAGGGGAGTGATTTATATGGTGTCTGGAAGTAGGACCATGCAACCATAATCGAGACTTCCCATGTAGTGCCAACCCTAAAGCTAATGGTCTGTAAAGGTGATTCCACTGGACTAGGATACAAGGGTAACCACCCAATCAGACATAGGAGACAAGAGCAAAGACCCAACCCACTATTTCCGCCAAAATCCCCCACCAATCGATGCCCAAAAGTGTCCATGATAAGTAAGGGAAATTACTCAACTATACCAATGAAAAGCTATTCCTTTAGGGTCGGGAGGCCCACCTTCAAACATACGATCATAACAGATGGGCGAGGAACCACATGGCCGACTCAGGTGGCGAAGATAATGGCACATTGAGCTATTTGGTGGCTGCAAGGGGCTGGTGGCTGCCAGCTGAGGACCATTTGGAATAATTTTTTTCTCCTATGCATACTACCCACAAGTGGTGGGTAACGGGACCAACTTATGGATGTCCATCATCCTGACTGTATATATGTAAGGAGGGAGCAATTGCGAGGGCACGAGCTACCCATTTTCTCGATGGCTTTTTCGACCCTTCGATGTGCCTTTTACTTCTTTATGATAATGCTTTTATATGGAGCATAGCTTAGGAGCCCAAGCTTGCTTTTAATGATGTAGCCTTTACTTACCCCTTAATGATGAGTTAGTTTATCACTCATCACGGTTGGGACATGCAAGGGTTCCTTTATCATGTGCTGAAGCATCAAGTGCTTAGGATTCAAGGGATGGCTAACGAGGGGTGTAGAGTTCATGCTAGGATTTTTCTGACACGCTAATTACTATCTCAACCATCTTTTACATTTTAACGTTTCCTTTTCTTTCATTGTATCCATTCTATGCTTTTATCATTCTTTTAGTTGCATCAACCACCAGGGCAAAGTTTTGAGCCTCAACTCAAAGACGAGGATATGAGGGTGGCAATCCCAATGAACTAATGAGGAACAAGCTCAAAGAATGGAGATGGAATTTAGGGAGTCATGGAAAATGGTAAGTATGGAACATCATTGACACACTATTTCAATCCAAGTTTCCCAAGTAGTACTCCCCTATAACCCTAAGACCTTAGAGGAGGTTCGACGGGACCAGGGTCAAAAACTAATTTCCGTGGTAAAGTGAGAAAATAGATTTACAATGAAGATCGATCAAGTATCTAGATCACCCCTTAATCCATGTTAGAATGGCCCAAAACATTAAGTAAAACACATGATTGCAATATGGTTAAAGTACTTGCTAAATGATGACTCATCATCCTTTAAGAGGAATGTTGGATGGTAAGAGGTGTCTGACCAATGCAAATGGCAGAGAAATATGGATGGTAAGAGGTGTCTAACCAATGCAATTGGCAGAGGAATACGGCATATCATCATGTACTGAGCAATATAGGGGTTTTGGCTAGTTCAAGGAGGGAGATCATTTTGAGTGTATAGATGTTAGGAGGGAACAATCATGGAGGCATGAGTTACCCCTTTCCTTGGCTTGCTTTTTCCACCCCTCTAATGCACTTTTTACTTCTTTTTTGATAATGCTTTGAATGGTGCATAACTTAGGAGCTCGAGCTTGCTTTTAATGATTTAGCATTTCTTTACCCCTTAATGATGACTCAGTTTCTCGCTCGTTGGGGTTGGAACACACAAGAGTTCCTTTTTTTATGAGCATCAAGTGCTCAAGGAATCGGGTGATGGCTAATAAGGGGGGTAGAGCTCATGCTAGGCTTTTTCCCATGTGCTAATTAATGTCTCGGCCATCTTTTGCATTATTTTTTTTTTTTTTTTTTTTTTTCATTGTGGCCATTTTATGCTTTTAACATTCTTTTAGCTACATCAACCTTTGGGGCATAGTTTTCAACCCAAACTCAAGGATGAGGATAAGAGGGTGCCAGTCCCAATGAACCAATGACCACAACTTAAAGAATAGAGATGAAATTTGGGGAATGATGGGAGGTGGTAAGTATGGAATATCATGGACATGGTTCTTCATTCCAAGTCTCCCTAAGTAGTGCCTCTCCTAGAACCCTAAGGCCTTAGAGGAGGCCCCACCGGACTGCGGTAAAAAACTAACCTCCTTGGTAAAGTGAGTGAATAGGTTTACAGTCAAGATCAGGCAATCATCTTGACTACCCATTAATCCACGTTAGAATGCCCAAAACATTAAGTAAAAGCATAGTATTGCAAAAATAGTTAAAATACCTTTTGAATGATGACGCACATTCCTTCAAGAGTAATGCTAGATTGTGAGAGGTGTTCGACTGGTGCAAATGCTGGAGGATTATGGCATAATATCATGTACTTAGCAATGTAGCATTGTTGGCTGACTGTCCAAAGAAGGAGAATTTTTTTCTCCTATGAGGTTACCCACATTTTGGTGGGTAACAAGGATTTGACTCAATATAAAATTATAAAAGTGAGGTTAAGGAGAGGAGAAAGACACACCATACAACAACATAAGACATTGAGAGAGGCATCTTAGTGGTAAGTGGAGAAAGATTCCCATTCTAGTGTGCCGGGTCCAAACAAGGTGCAAAAGTGTAGCATAGGAGATCTAGATCAACTAAGGAGATCAAGGATGGATCTAGGCCTGATCAACTAGATTAGATACAGGGTATGTTGTAACTGTATATTTCTCAGTTGGGCCGTATTCGAGGATGAGAGCCCAAGCAGGTTTTGATTTAATAAAGAACTACTTTGATTGGGCAGAATTTGTATGTGTCACATGTGATTGAGATTGGTTGTTGATATTTTGTTTCCATTGAATAAATGTGTTAAGAATTTAGCTATGCAATTAGTTAGTAGATTTGTAGTCTGCTAAGTTAATAAAGTGCGGGGTGCTAGGTTCAAGAAATTAATAGAAGAACCATAAAAGCATGAAGCTGGACCACTCAATGCCAAAACTATCAAAGTACTTCACACGAGCATCATCTTTAAATGCCCAACTAGCTTATGAATGTGTACAAGTTATCTCACTTAAGTATGGAAGGGTTATTATATGACCTTATTAGGTGCTTCCAAGCCTAAGGGGAGAAACAGTTCCTCGACTGGCCCTTTCAGATGATAAGTGTAATTGATAGGTGCTATGGCTTGGGGTTTACTTTATGAAAGGTGTCATAGTCTTATACTAGGTTATGCAAAACCCTTTGTCCACGAGTGCCTTTGTAGAGGGAGTGCTTAGTTGCTTGCGTCACCTTCCTTCGCTTTTGCTTTTCTAGGCCCCCAATATTTTCTTTTCTCTTTCTTGCTTTGACACAACTTGCCTAACAGGTTTTATGGATTTATCAATAATAATCATAAAATCCCCCTTTAATGATGGGTAGTTTATTGCTTCATCTAAGTCGGGATGTTTATAAAGAGTTCCTATTACTTTGATAGGCGTGATATACATGGATACTCTTTGAAATGAGTGATTATATAAGAGGGGTAAAACTCAAGCTAAAATTGGAATTTACTTGCTTTACATCCCTTGCAATTCTTTTGCATTCTAACATTTGGCTCATGCTCTTTCTTTTCTTATATCTGTATCAACCTCTGGTATATTCAGCCCCTTCTTCTCATAGGACATAGCCAACAGTGAACCAGTACGAGCCATTGAGAGCAACCAATCAATTAATGTGATAACAGGCATATGGGAGTGATGACAAGTGTTAACTTTGGATAACATGGAGTACTACCATCATCAAAGCCTCCTATTTGTGCCCTTCCTAAGACAGTGAAAGAAAAGACCCTAGGGATGGTCATAGTGGATTAGGTTCACATGATAGCCTCCAAGGTGAAGTAGGAAATGAGTACACAGCCAATAGCGGTCAATAATCCAATTTTAACCTGTGATCCATACTAAAATGCCTTAAACATTAAATGAAAGCACTTGAATGCAAAAATGGTTAAAGTACCTCACAATAGATGACCAACCTTCATCGAATGAGTCGGCTAGATCAGTGAGTATATTGACTGGATCATGGATTGGAGACATCCAAGGCTGGCTATCCTTGGATCATGGTAGGGCTGTTGGCTGGCAAGCTGCAATGTAGGAGGAAATTTTCTCATAGGGTTACCCATGTATCTGGATGGGTAACAAGCCTTTCACCTTTTTCTGCTTTAGTAATGCTTTTCATCCTTTTCCACAAGTCGACCATCCTCCTCCTATACTGATTGATTTCTCCTTTGGCTGATTTGTTCTTTCCCTCTTGACTGATTCTTCTAAGAAGACACATCCTGCAAGCACTGCTGCTTATCTTATGAGCTTGATTCATTGATGCATTTTCTGTCATATATCTTTTCCCTTAAATTTTTTTTCTCTTTCACTACTGCGTTACAAAACCCACAATCACCCTTTTGCTCTATCAGAATTAGCAAGGCTATCTCTTGTATAGATTCTCTTTATTATCCCTTCTCCTTACTCCTTTTTTGGTTTACTTGAACAGGCTGGAAATTGTGTTTGTTTGAGAGCAAATTGCTGGGTAAGTCATCACTTTACCCCATAGCTGCTGCTTATTGTTTTGGGCACAATATCTCTGTAGATTACATTATTCAGAACACCTTTACTTATAATTTCAGCAAGCCCATTGGATTATTCTTTCTCTTACATAAAGATGCCTATCTTCATTGCGTTATACAGCAAGACAGCCCCAATATTTGGATTCTCTTGGAAGCCTGTAACGGCCTTCTCCAATTCAAATTCTGGGTCCACTCCCAAACTCCTGGGCTTATTCTCCTTGAGATGATAACTCTATGCTTCACAGGTTTCCATTTGGACCCCTTCTCCGTTGTTCCTTAGCTTGGACAGGTGTATATATGCCTAGATAGGGCTACCCACTTAGCAATTGTCAAAGGCTGAAAGTGTGCTCAGCAAATAAGTTTGTATTCTGCATGTATGGTTCTCTAAAACAGCCATTCTCAATTGGCAACAGCCACAAAGTAACATTCATCCTTTGTACTCTACCTGAAGCACCATCTCTAGCAGCTTGAATTCTGTGTTTTTTGAGGCCTCTTGCTTGCCAGAGTTAGGGGAGATGAACAGAGAAGGAAAGGTCAGCGAACTCATTTTATCCTTTCTCCACACCAGCATCAAAAACTTTGCTTCACTTCCCTTCAAGTTATTCCAATGCAACTGGATTATTTCCTCCGCAGATGTTAGTATTACCAGTTCAACAGCAACAGGTACTGCATAACCAGTCTGGTTATTATATTGATCACAGTTACTAGAATCATGTAACCTCATTTGCTCCTCTTGTGTCAACAATATAGTCATATAAGTTGCACAATGCTTGCATCTTAATGTGTGTATTAGCACTTGAAGACAAGGTGGCTTCTGAAATATTTCCAATGTCCTTTTAAATCATGAATTCAGGTGCAGCAATATAAAAGAAACCCAATGCCTGTAATGATCAGGCCTTGATATAAAATTCATCTGAACGAAGGTTGTGCTTATACATAAAAATAATATTTAATATGTTGATTTCTCCCTTATCCATCATGGAAATCAGATCTGACCTCTATATGCTGCTGTTGACTGTCATAAGAGTGGGTCAAGCTGCTTGTTTAATCATGGCACAAACCAGAGCTCAATCCTGGAGGTATAACCTTCAGGCGGCAATACTATCCTCTTTTTAAATGCAGCTTCTTGTCTCCTTTGTCTAAGAAACCTCATCAAAACCTCCCAGCTCTGATTTTTATTAACTTGCAGCCACCATTTTCATACTCAACTTGCTGATTTCTGTAGAGAATACAGATTATAACTCTCCTTTGCCTCTGTCCTCTTTTCCATGGCTGACATATGGTTTAGATGAGCTGTATTTTCTTCTTCAGCTGTGCGCTCCTCTCCTCTACTCACTCATGAGAATTATTTCATCTAAAGATTGAGAAAATCCTCAAAGAATGAAGTCGAATGAGTTATGCAGCTCTGTTGTTTGGCAACAACAGAAAATATGTGTTTCTTCTCATACACTTAATGGAAACATCATGCTTTGCACCAACTTTACTCATGGTTAATTCCTAGCAAAGCTTCCGCTCACATTAAAGTAGTTTGACCTTCTTTATATCTGATTACCTATGAAACCGGATTCATCCTATAGTGCCCACGAATCCCGAATCCATCGTGTTCGACGCGATTCTCTCTAGATTCGTGTCCAAAACCCATGACACGTCGTGTCCTTTTTTGACACGTCGAATCCAACTGCGTGTCACGATTTTCTCAGTGTGTCACGATTTTGGGAATCGTGTCCTGTTTTCCAGGACTCGCTAGGCTCAAAAAGTGACCTGCGCAGGTATGAAAAGGCCGCATTTGGTCATTACAGCCACGCATATTTTCATTTGGCAAGCGTTTTGGCAGCTTAATGATCAAGTCTAGGCCCTAGTATTGATATGCTATTCATGGTAATGTAAATTCTTAAAGTAAAAGTGACATTCTCCTTAATCTTCATTTTCATCCTTTTACTTAAATTTTTAACATTACCATGAAATGACTCAGGATGTTTGAGAGTGGTTCCGGCCTCATTGGATTTCATATGGAGAAAGTAGAATTTTAGATTTCATTCAAAATCCAGCAGACTTTATCAGTTTTTCAGGATTTTAGGATTGGGGGATTGCAATGTTTCCATTGAATTTTGTCATGTATTAGGGTATGGAACTCGTATTTAATCAAGAGCACCAAACCAAGAGCTTCTGAATATGTCGCTCCTGCTCCCGTTTTCGCTTCTGCTCCCCGCTTTCGCTCCCGCTCCCAAGTAACACTGTTCCTAATGATATGGGTCTGGACACCACTGTTGAGTTGGCATTGGCCAACATGGATCTCAATGATCCAGTGCTAGAGCCTGTTAGATTTGATGACTTGGAGGGGTCAACCTCCATACCAACAGATGTAGAGGCGACTATGGATACAGGGGAGGAGGAGGATGAAGAGGAGAGCAGTGGGGACCATGATGATGGGGACAGTGATGCTGATTGATGCCTTGAGGCTTGTATACCTGTAGTTGTTTTATATTTTCTATTTTTATTTTCCATTGGCATTGCACCAACACTACCTATGTAACACATTTTGATTTGATGACTTAATGAGAAAACTACAATTGTCAGTGTGTTTATCTTACTATCTTGTAGTTGTAAGTTGTCTTTCAGTTATGAATTATGAATCATGATCTAAATTTTTAATAGATCTATCATTTATGTGACCAGTACCACTGACATTTATTTGAATTTTGTATGTACTCTGCATGCTAATAGCTATAGATGAAGATCTATGTTTGAAATCAATAAATTTGTA
>APFE030114831.1:7763-24207 GCA_000404065.3 Pinus taeda | reverse complement strand
GCATATCACGATATTTGATACCTCTCAGGGGTTAGTAGATCGAGAGTAAAGATGGATCTATGCTGGTTTAATTCCCCCGTTTAAATAGGCTACATTCCAAGTGAATACCATGGGCCAATACCATGTGCCATTTTGGTGAATACCATCGGTCAATACCATGTGCCATTTTTAGTTTTATTAATACTAATATTATGGTTAATAATGTTTTTTTTGCATGGTATTAATATAAAAAAATGAAAAAATGTTTTATTTGTTTACCATACCTCTCATTTATTTATATTTTTATTAATTTACCATACCATTCATAAATACAAGATGACTTATGGAGTAAATATAAAAAAATATTTTATTTGTTTACCACACCTCTCGCTTATTTATATTTTTATTAATCTACCATACCTCTTTTACAAATATGGTATTTGGCCCATAGGATTCACTTAAATAAAACCGCTTTCTTGAGCCTTCATAAATAGAACGAGGGTTATGGACTAAATATAAAAAGAGGTTTTATTTATTTACCATGCGTCTAGTTTATTTATATTTTTATTTATTTACCATACCTTTTGAGTAAGTATAAAAAGACGTTTTATTTATTTACCATACCTCCACTTTACTTATATTTTTCTTTGTTTACACCCTTGCATGTATATAAGATTACTTATGGAGTAGATATAAAAAATGTGGTATTTATTTACCATACCTCTCATTTATTTATATTTTTATTAATTTACCATACCTCTTTTATAAATATGTTATTTGGGCCTTTGGCCCATAGGATTCACTTAAATAAAACCTATTATTGAAAATGGGCGAATGGATTCACTTAAATAAAACCTATTCTTGAAAATGGGTGAATGGATTCACTTAAATAAAACCTATTCTTGAAAATGGGCGAATGGAAGGCTGTAACTCCTAATTTCAATGGGCTAAATTTACCTTTTTTACCCTCTCCCTTAAAATAAGGTGGGCTATTTGAGGTGATTTGTAAAAATGTACTATGATACAAAATATTCGCCCACTAAAAATTTAAAACCCCTTAATTTCGCCAAAGGGCGAACATTCGCCCCTAAAATCACCCCTAGATAAAAGCTACTTCAGTCAATCTCCGGTCCAGTCTTATAAACAGAACATCTGACTTGCAAATTGCCCCAGTACATCTGATAATTCTAAACTTTTGGATGACGAGTTTAGAATTTGACAGGCTAAACAAGTTGATAATGTCCATTTGATTTCTTGGAAATAATAACACACTAGCTTCCAAAAGATACACCAGAGCAAATCCTGATCTTGATCCACACCCTGTGTATGAAAATCTCAATCTTATTCCAAGAATCCTTCGCCGAGAAAGTTCTGTGTTTACGGAGTTTAGATCTCATTCATGCCCGATTGTTTTTTAATATGTTGAAGATCTTGAGTTTGACAAACATTTTGATCTGTCATTGTTTGAGACTAAATCTGAAAGTGTTGTTGGTTCTACTGTCCTAAATCCAGAGTTTGTCAAATATCTTGAAACTGAAAAGGCCAATAAATAAATTGATGATTATATCTTGAAACTTCAAACTTCCATTGTGGCTACAAACATTCCTGAATTCTTAGAGTTTGCATCTGCAACTCTTGGGTCATCCGCTATCGCATGTAGTTCAGAAATTCCTACTGAAACTCCTTTCATTTCCACCATTCCCATGCAGACTTCTATCTCTGATCAAAAATCTGCAGTGTTGTCACCTCCATCCACTCCTTCTACCCCTCAAACATAAAAAAAAAAATCGTCACCTCCATCCACACCTCATACACCTCATACATCAGTTGCTCCAACTCCTTCTACATCCCCAACACCAGTTGTAAATACACATAGAGCAATGGCTGCTCAATATGCACCCCTTGTGTTGCCTCAAAATTTGGATGACATGCCCACTGATTATCAAAGTAAAATTCCATTGTTTGATGGCAATCCTCAAAGTATCACAACTCAGCAACATGTGGATAGGATGGTAGATTTATTTGACCTTCATGAGATTGATGCTGAAAATGTGACTATGAGACTGTTTGTACAAACTTTTGGAGGTGAAGTGAGGAAGTGGTTCAGAGATTTGCCGGCTGCAAGTATCACTACATTGGCTAATATTCAAAGACAATTCTTGGATCTCTGGGAAGTGAAGAAAAACCCTCTTCAGATCCTTTCTGAATATGAGAACATCAAGAGGAATGTTGGTGAGACTATTCAAGATTATTGTATTAGATTCAATTTTGTTTATAATGCAATTTCTGTTGATATAAAGAAACCTATGGGGCTGGCCTTGATTAATTTTCCTAATGGTTTTGATCCTGATATGGCCTATCAATTAAGAGAAAGAGATCAGCCACTTTGGAAGACATGCAGAAAATTGCAGTCAGCGTTGAAGCAAATCTGCTTGCCAAGAGAGCTAGAACAAAGGCTGAAAAGAAGGTAATGATGAAGGAAGAGGTTTCCACTTCAGATCAAGTGCTCCGTAAGATTGAGAAGATGTTTGACAGATTAACAATTGATAAGCCTGAAGCACAAGTCAGAAATCCAAACTTCCGTGGTCAGCAACAACCACAATTCAGAATCAAGCAAAGAGAGCAACCAGCACAAGACCAAGTAGCACAGCAACAGGTGAAGACACCCTTACAGCAGAATTTTGTACATGGTCTAGAATCAGATGATGAGGAGAACATAATTGGAGAGGAGAATCATTTCTTTACACTTGATGATATGCCAATTTTTATCACTGAAGATGAGGAGTATTCCGAGAGCCCAGCTTTACAAAGGGATGAAAATTTCATCTTGGTGAATGAAACAGTTCTTGAAGAAGAGTCTGATGAATATTAGAGAGGGTACATGAATGCTTTGACAGCCCAGCAGCGACAATATTCACTCAGGAGTATATATTTACCCATAAATCCAATTTAGAAAAGGAAGGAGGCGACACCACCAAAGAATGATCCACCCATTGTGCAAAAAAAGGGAAAAGAGATAGCTGATCCTACCACTAGCAAAACACCATCAGCAAATGAAAGATCCAATCAGCCAAGCATATCAAAGGAGAAAACTGAAAAGAAGGATGTTTCAGCTAAAGATGTAGAGAAAACTTTAGTTTTTAACTTAGAAAATGAAATTGCTAAGTTAAAAGTATCTATTCCTTTGATTGAGTTGATGAAGAACATCAGCTATAAAGGTCAGGTGTCTAAGATTTTGAATTTATATCCATTATCGGATATGGTAAACATGGAGGATGACCAACCTGAGTTGATCTTTGGTCTAGCATTGGAAGTTCAGTCTCAAGATAGTGATGTAGCTCATTTTTACATCAACCTTAGGGTGCATGACTATGTGTTACACAACGTTATGTTTGATTCCGGAGCCTCTCATAATCTCATTCCTAAGGAAATCATGGAGAAATTGGGTTTGGATATCACTAGAAAGTATCACGACCTTTACTCTTTTGATTCTGGTAGAGTAAGATGCATTGGTCTTATTAAAGATTTGGTGGTCAGTTTGGATTAGATTCCAGCGAAAAATGTTTTGATGGATGTGGTTGTGGTAGATATTCCTCCTAGATTTGGCATGCTTCCTTCCAGATCTTGGGGAGAAAAACTTAAAGGGAAATTGCATCTTGATTTATCCTATACTACTATTCTCGTGTTCGGTCAGATGAGGAAATTATACCGGGAGCAAAAGATGAAGTACATGATCACTAGTAAGGAGAAACCAGTAAATCATCCAATCAACTATGTACATATTGATTTAGAATCATTTGTTTTATACTCTGATAGTTCTAATGATGTAAATAGCCAATTAGTTGAAGTAGAAGACATTCCAGAGATCACTGAAAATTTTAGAGAGGTCTTAAAGCAAGAAATACAAAGACTTGATAGTACCGTTGAACAATCAGCCTTGCGACAGCAGCAAAATATTGATGGACAACAAGGAAAAGTAAAAGAGCAAACAAAATTTTAGCATTTGGAAGAGGACGAAGCTGGTTTGTGGAGCATAGATTTTGATGGCGCAGTAGGAAGGGAAGGTGATGGAATTGGCATTTGGATACGCAGCCCTGTTTTCTCCCCAAACAAAGTGCCAAGTAATGTAAGGGTCTGTTCGTATAAATTTGCTTTTGACTGTTCAAATAATGAGGCTGAATATGAGGCTTTAATTGTTGGTTTGAAAATTCTTAGAAAGTTAAATGCTAAAATAATTTCAGTATATGGCGACTCCGAGTTAGTTATAAAGCAAGTGAAAGGGGAATACCAAGCTAAACATCCTCGAATGTGGGCCTACCACAATGCAATATTAGATATCTTGAGATTGTTTCCAGATTACACTTTGACATGTGTCCCTCCTGTTCAGAATGTTATTGCAAATTCACTTGCAAAAACAGCAAGTAATTTAAAAATTCTAATGAATTCAAACAATAAGTTTGAAATTCATGCGAAACATCACCCGGCTGTCCCTGATAATCAAAGGTATTGGCAAGTGTTTCAAGATGATAAAGAGATCAAAGAATTTCTGCAAAATGAAGGTAAATTCAAAGACACTTCTATTGATGGGAAGCATGATGACGGTGAGGCGGATATAGAAGTCAATTAGATGGAAGTTTTGCAGCTAAAGGAAAATGTCATTCCTAAAGGTCTAATACCTTTAGAGGAGTTTTTCGATCAAGATGATGTAGCCTGAAAACCGAGCTTTCTGCCAACCAAGAAAGGAGTCAAGGATGTGAATATTGGATCAGCAGAAAATCCTAGAATGGTGAAGTTATCAAAGGCGTTGCCTCCACAGGTAAAAGCAAAGTATATCAGTTTATTATCTTCATTTACTGATGTATTTGCGTGGGATTATTTAGATTTGAAGGCATATGACACAAGCATAATTCAGCATATCATTCTGATCAAGCCAAATCAAAATCCTTTTTGTCAGAAGCTAAGAAGAATAAATCCAAAGTTGCTGCCCTCAATAGAGAAAGAAATGAATCGGTTTTACAAAGCTAGCATAATCGTCCCCATAATATTTTCAGATTGGATTTCTAATTTGGTGCTTGTGTGCAAGAAAATAGGTGATATTCAGTTATGTATTGATTTCAGAAATCTGAATAAAGTATCTTTGAAAGATAACTATCCATTGCCCAAGATGGATCACATACTTCAAAGAGTAGTTGTAGCATCCCACATGTCGCTACTCGATGGGTATTCGGGGTATAACCAAATTCTGGTCCATGAGGATGATAGAGATAAAACAACATTCACCACTCCGTGGGGAACTTTTCATTATGCCAAGATGCCTTTCGGATTGAAGAATGTTGGTGCGACCTTTTAGTGGGAAATGGATATTTCATTTGCTAATGAAAAAGATGTCTTTTTAGTTGTTTATCTTGATTATTTGACATTTTTTTCTAATTCATATGAAGAGCACCTTTATCATTTGAAGATTGTATTTCAGTAGTGTAGAAAGTATGGTATATCTCTTAATCCAAAGAAGAGTTTGTTTGCCATGGATGAAGGAAAACTTCTCGGTCATATTATATCAAAGGAGGGCATCCGCATTGATCCAGCATGAGTGGAAGCCATTCAAAAGATTGATTTTCCACGAAGTAAAAAGGAGATCCAATCATTCAACAGTAAGATGAATTTCTTACATTGCTTTGTGCCTAATCTTGCAGAACATTTAAGGGAAATCACAAACATGCCCAAGAAATATAGTGTAGTGAAGTGGATGGAAGAAGCAATTAAGTCTTTCAATTTGGTGAAATTGGTCCTTTCTTCAGCTCCGATTTTGATCAGCCCAGATTATACTCAAGATTTCGTTTTGTTTTCATTTTCCTCGGATCATACTATGGCAGTGGCCTTGATGCAGAAAAGAGACCAACTCAAGAAACCAATTGCATTTTTCAGCAGAACCATAAGGGGTGCAGCTTTAAAGTATAATATTATTGAAAAACAAGCTCTTGCTTTGGTAAAGGAATTGAAAGATTTTAGATTCTATATTTTACATTCTCACATCCTTGCTTATGTCCCTAACACTGTTGTTAAAGATGTCTTAGTGCAAACAGATCCAGAGGGAGACGAGGCAAATGGATTGTTGCTTTGTTGGAATATGACATCGAGATAAAACCAACAAAGATCATCAAAGGACAGGGGCTGGCCAAACTAATGGCTGAGTCAAATTTGCATGCCTTGGACATTAATCTCATTGCTGTTATGTCCAAGGAAGATGAAGAAAGTTCGCCCTCTCAACTATCAGAAATTTTTCTTCTTTCTCCTTAGTACTCGGACATTGTTTATGTGCTCCAAAAATTTTCATCACCACCTGGAATGGCTAAGAACAAAAGTAGGACTCTAAAATTGAAGGCTGCCAAGTTTTGTATCATGAATTTTGCACTCTATTGGAAAGATCTTGATGATGTCTTGCTCAATTGTTTGGTTGAAGAAGAGGGAAAACAGGTTATGGAAGACTTTCACAAGAGAGATTGTGGAGGTCATCTATTTTGGAAGACAACAGCAAATAAAATTTTGAGAGTAGGATATTATTGGCCAAACCTCTTTGCTAATGTGTACAAAACTATTACAAGCTGCCACGAATGTCAGATTTTTCAAGGTAGGAGAAAATTGCAGCCTTTACCGCTCAATCCGATTGAAGTAAGTGCTCCATTTCAGCAGTGGGGTTTGGACTTCATTGGTGAGATCCATCCTACTTCTTCAGTGCAGCACAAATGGATCCTCATAGCGATGGACTATTTTACTAAATGGATTGAGGCGATTCCCACTAGGAAGGCCACTGATTCAGTAATCATTTCATTTCTTGAAAACAATATTTTGTCTCATTTTCGCTGTCCAAATAAGTTGATCACTGATAATGCAGTATCCCTTAAATCTAAAATAATGATTGACTTTTGTAATAAATATCAATTTACCTTGGGGCACTCAACTTCATATTACCCACAATGTAATGGATTGGCAGAATCTGCAAATAAATCCTTTGTCAATATTATCAAAAAGTTGCTGGAAAAAAGAAGAGTTGGTGCAAAAAGCTTATTAATGCACTTTGGGCAAACAGAGTAAGTCAAAAGAAATCTATAGGCATGTCCCCTTTCAAGCTCATGTATGGTGTTGACGCGGTATTCCTGACCTCTCTCGCAGTCCCGGTGGTTAAACTCCTACAAGAAGAGGGTAGCGAAGATGATCATTTGCAGCAGAGCATCAATCAAATGATTCATTTGCAGCAAACTAGAGAGGATGTTTTTCAAAACACTTTCAAGCTGCAAGAGAGAATCAAGAAGATATATCATCGAAAGGCAAAGGTGCACAAGTTTCAAATAGAAGACATAGTGTTGAAATGGGATGCAAGAAATGAAGATAAAGGTAAGCATGGCAAGTTTGAGAATCTTTGGCAAGGACCTTTCAGAATTGCCGCATATCATGGCCAAAATGATTTCATTTTGAAAGAAATGAATGGAGAAGATTGTCCAGGTGGGCCGGTCAACGGTCGGCTGCTCAAATGATACTATTTTTGA
The DNA here is from genome assembly GCA_000404065.3 of Pinus taeda. NCBI lineage: Eukaryota > Viridiplantae > Streptophyta > Pinopsida > Pinales > Pinaceae > Pinus > Pinus taeda. The sequence continues at coordinate 16,684 of APFE030114831.1, read as the reverse complement.
AATGTTTTCTGTTGTCATATGTAACATTGTACATACCGATTTATTTTATTTCATTGCAAGTGTGTATTGTCATCATTCATTCAGTTTGGGGTCCAAGGTGAAAGCTATAAAACTGAGGTTTGATTTCAGTTTTGTTTTGGATTGTTTGACTCAAGTCTTTCAATCAATTTTAGTCTTGAAATTGAGTCAGTTTTGAGCCAGATTTCAGTCCTGAAATTGAGTCAAGAGTTTGGTTTTGGTTTGTAGAAGTTATTGACTCCATAGCCCAATAGACGAAGGCACTTCCTGCTTTCCCAGCGATCTTTAGTTCTTGGCACCCCCAAGGAGCTACCATCTCCATTGCAGCCAATGTTAGTGTCGGTATCTTCATCCCTCGGTCAGTGATCAAATTCTCTTGTTGCATTGCATGTTAGGTGTCTCATCCGATCAGCTGCATTCCATTAGGATCATGGATCATCTGATGGTAGTGGCTTATTATACATTTTCCCTCATGCTCTTTACCTGCTGGCCCATTTTCATTCATCTAGATCATCTGCAGTCAATTTTTGTCTTTAAATCTGCAAAAGTCATTTTTAGGGTTTTAGGTCTCATTAGGTCTAGGGTTTCATCAATAAGGTCTTCAAAATGCTCAATAACAGTCAACAGGTGTGTGAGGAGGTCAAATAAAGTTTCAGCAACAATAATTTCCATAATCACATGCTCAGTGATTGATTTTTCCTCAAAACCCTGTTTTGAGGAAAAACATAGTTTTTATGTTTTTATGTACAAATTTGATGTAATTTCATTTTTTCCATATGTAATAACTTCAGAGGCAACCCTGGTCACCTTTCCAAGCTTCTGCAGCTCCATCACCTGCAAAGCAAATGAAAAGTCAAAGCATTCAGTTCATCAAAGGAAAAAATAAAGCAAACTACCCAAAAACAGAGTTTTAAAAGCAAGTCAAAGGCAAACATTACAAAGTGGGTTTTTATAAGTGGAAAATTAAAATCCTTTGTATATAAACCATTTTTCATGTTTAAAGAATTCATTTGTATCCAAGGGAGAAAGAGTGAGCAATAGAAAGGTCAAAAATTGCAAATGAGGAAAAAATCACAGCAACTTGGGCATTTTCAGTGGCGCGGTGCTTTGGGTTAGGAGCGCGGCACATTGAAAGGGCACGGTGCATTGGGCCACACTCGGAAGTGTTAATTTTACACAGGTGTGACACATTGAGAGGGCGCATCGCACTGGGTATGTGGCGCGGCGCACAGGGCTACAAGCCTGATTTCATTCACAACCTCATCCAAAACTTCAAATTTTCTAAATCCTCACTGGTTCAAGTAAGTTAACATTTGTCCCATGACAAATGAATGAGTTATCTTGGTGCTTATGGTGATATAATGGGAAAAAATCAAAACCCTACCTCCTTGCATTTTTTGTCAAAAACAATTGCATAGGGTTTACAAATTGTATTTCTTGCTGCTAATTCCACTCCTAGCCATTTCTCACTCCCTCACTCTGTTATTCCCCTATTCATTTTCTCCCTCTCTTCACATTATCATCTACCCACTCCCTAAACCCCATATCCCTAAATTATTAATCCCAAATCCCTAAATCCCACTATCCCAAACCCTAGTTAAATATTACTAAGCCCTAATTGTTGTCCCAAAAGCCTAAATATTATTCCCTAAACCCTTCTATTCCCCAAAACCCTGACAACAATATTCCCAAAACCCCTTATACACATTCCCTCCACAGTCCCTCATACACTCTTATCTTTGGCAGCAAAAACCTAAAGACACCATAAAATCTCTTCATACTCATCTAAGAAAACTCAAACATTGGAAAACATGGAGTCAGATTCTACCTATGATAGAGATGAGGAGAAAATAAGTGATTCTTCTAGAGAAATGCATGTACCAAGGAGACCTCACAAGAGTGGTAAACATATACGAGAGGAGCCTACTTCACTTGCCGAGTTGTTGGCCTGTCCTCTTGCTCTCACATGATTTCAACACCAATCTTGTTATCGGTTCTATGAGATAGTATAGAGAATCAATTACCACCATGAGTTGGCCAAGTTGTTTGTGCTCCATCTTCATAATGGCCAAGTCACTTCGGCAGGTGTGACATTCACCTTAACACCAGAGACTATTTCTCAATCAACTAGCATTCCAAATGTTGGTGAGCAGTGGAAAAAAAGGTAGCTGATTGACAGAGATCATTATGAGCCTTACATCAAGGTTGGTTATCGGAGACATGTCAGTAGATTTTTTCCCTTCAGGTATCTGAAGGACACATATGCTCCCTTGATGAAACTCATAATTAAATATTTCAGCTATGAGGGCCGATTTTCTCACCTGTATGCCTATCACATCAAATTGTTGATGCACTTCACTAGGGTGAGAATGATGGATCTCCCCTATTCTATTTTCCGAAACATTGAGAATATGACCACCTTAGTGCACAGGAAGCCTCCTCAGCAGCAGTATAACAACATATATCATTTTTCACTAATCAAAATTGTGGTCTTGCATCAGCTTGGTTTACAAAGCATCTCATGGGAGGATTTCATTTCACATGAGGTATTTACAGGTCCTCAAGTACCCCCAGGAGTTTTTCATGAGACAGGAGGGCCTTCACATCAGCAACAGATTCATGAGACACAAACCACTAGCGTGCCAGTGTTTGTCACCTACCAAAAGGGCACTAGAAGGTTGTTTACAGCAGCAAAACGAGTACTATCTCCACCCAGGGTGGAAGGGGTCTCATTTCCTCCATTAGCAGAGCAGGTACAGGACAAGGGCAAGTGGCCATTACATGATGAGGGGCCTTCAGGAGGACAAGAGATAGATTTCATTCTTATTTAGGATGATGACACTGATTTGGGCTCACAAAGCTCAAAGCTTAAAGAGATCATTCAGGAGCAGCAAGAGGACATTCATGATTTGTCTCTCAACCTAGAAAGAGCCAAGTGGATAATCAAATATCTAGAGCAAAGAAACAAACAGCTAGAGGATCAGAAAACCATTATGGAGCTACAAAACATACGAGAAAACTGGCAAGCTGCTGAGAGGAGGAAAGTCAAGTTGACACCACTTGAATAAGAAATTGATGCTGATCGTGAATCTTGGCTTGAGAGAGAAAATATCCACTTGGAAAAGATGCTAGAAAAGGCCAACAGAGAGAAAAAGATGTTGAAGCATATGGCCTACCATTACATGGCGAGAAACAAGGTGTGCAAAGCTAGAATCGGGATTTTGAAGGCCAAGTGGAAGAAAGCATCAAGGAACCGAAAAGAGTAAAATAGACTCCAGATCTTGGCTGAGGCTTCCTTGGCCCAACACAGCACTTAATGAAGGACACTCAGTCCAAATTTCAAGAAATTTGGGACACTTTCTACAATTTTGAAATTTTTGGCCTAAAAAATGGGTTTTTTCTACCTGATGCGCTGCACCACCTGTCGCGCGCTTTTGCTAGGGACATCCTTTTGAGGAAAACTCAAAATGTTTGGATTTTTAATGGAAAAATATGAATTCCCACAAATGGAAAAGAAAATTTGACAGGTTTTGAGCTTCCAAAAAGGTCAAAAACACCTCAAAAATGACCTTTCTGCCCCTTTTTGGACACACAGGAAGAAGTGTTGGGAGAACTCAACTTTGGAGGGGAAAATGAAGGCCAAATTCAAAAATTACACTTGTTTTGGAAATTAGACAGGTAGATCTTTCCAACAAGCCCACTTGGATAAAATTTGGTGCACGGGACGGCCTCCAAAATCAGCTACAAAAAGGCGCTACGCATAGGGAAATCAGCACGGTTCATAGGTGGAAATTTGCTCATTTTGGCCAAAAAACTATGTTTTTCGCCTAGTTTCTTCACAGTTTGAATTTTCTATTTCTAATAGTCAAACTCATGATGTAATTTAATGTGAATTGATGGATTTTGATGTAATTATGCTAAATTTTCACTCATAGAGGTAGATTCATCCATGAAAAGGTAGTTTGCAACTGAATGAATGAGTTCCCTAGATTTTAGAGGCAAGTTGTTCCACTGACTACTTTTTAGTTCTCAGTTTAGACTTTGTTGGAACAGATCCTAAACTTATGAGCTCAACCCCTAGAGGCTAGGATTAGTGGTTGGTTGCCTATATATTGTAATTTTTCATTCATTAGCAAAGGTTGGAATTTTAGGAAAGCTTGGAGCTTCATTGTATATTCATTTCAGTAGTTTGGCAAAGGAATAAACCAGGGTTTGCAGCACTTTATGGGATTGTTGTGGCATCTTGATTTGGTATTGTGTTTCCTTCTGTAATTGTAAGTTTACATGTGTTTATTGTATGCCATCATCTCTCTTTGCTTCATCTTATCTAAATCAAACAAGGATAAAGGTAGAATTCATTGATTTGCAGTGCTCTAACTAGGGTTTGTTTAGTTATTTATGTTTTCAGCTGTTTGAAAAGGATCCCTGAGACTTTCTTTCCCTCTTCAGCTCCTCACCAGTCTAAAATCCCTCTATCTCACTCAATTTGAAGTAAAAAACCATTTGCCTACCTCGCCCCATAGAGATCTCTGCAAAACTGAGCCTCATTCCCCGGACCCAAATCTACCTTTCACATTTGAGCTAACAAAACATCATCAAATTCAATCAAACTTTTCTGAACACATACCTAGCCTAAGATCAGTATTCAAATCAGTGATCTCAAGCCTCATTGATCATATTTTTCTGAGATTGACAAGGAGAGAGCCCTCTCCCGACCTGGTAGAGCTAGCTACCAAGTTAAACGTGGTTTGATGTTACCCTAGATCCTACCTTTCTTAGCCTAAGGTAGATTTAGGCCATAAAAAAAGGTTAAGCAGGTTGGGAGGAAGAAGACCTTTTGCAATCATTACAATAGAGGTGGATATCAAAGAGCCACATGTTGGGACCTCCATCCAAAACAACGTCTCAAGGACAAAGTGCTTGTGCAAGAACCAATTGGAAAAATTGTTCAACAAGTGAAACAACTACATAAATATGACCGATTCACTTTGTTGAGTGATATATGGTTTTATTAGAGATAGTAGATTGTCATGGCCACATTTTGTAAATCACATGTGAAATGATTATAAAAGTGATGATGTGTTTTCCATCACTTATGTATTCAACATGATGATGTTTTTGGCATTTTTGTTGATAGTTGGGGTATTGTTTTCTATTATGATTCTTATGTAAACTTGACCAAAGAGTGTGTTATAAATTCTTGGAAACTATGGGGTTTTCTTAGGTCATGTTTGGTATTTTAATTGAACATGTATTTTTCAAGATGTACTATATATTTTCATAAGAGTACAAGTGTCGATTCAACACTCATGGTTCCGAATAACAAAGGTGAAGGAGAAGAAGTGTGGCATGTTAGGGAACCTTTTGTGTAGACAAGGGAGTACAATAGATTGCAAATAGTTATCATGATTTTGGAGGACCAAAATCTCCTCAGTGGGGAGGAATGATCTAGGTGGCTCCAGAAAGGATCAAAATCAAAGTATTTAGTTTTTGTTGAAAATAAGACCAGAGCATAGAGATCGTCATCTTGATTCCAACAGTGTAGATGACACTGAAATCCAAATCTATATGAAAAATTTATTGCAATTTCAAGTTTGTACCAAACAACGAAAAAAAAGAGTCAAAATCAAAAGTCAACCAGAGGGTGCCACTTGGCACTCCCATAGGCTATTGCATGACAGCCCAATCAGTATACCAGGTGGACCACAGTAGTTGATGTGGCAATATCACAAGTTGACAAATGGAAGGTAAGTGACAAAAGTGGCATATGATGTGGACTAGGCCTATCACATGGCCCAATCATATGGTGCCACATGGCACCTCAAATTAGGCCGAAGTGGCCTTGGCATGTTGAAACCTTCATTTTTGTCTTATTCTCACTGTTTTAGGAGTCATTACAATATGGAAATATGATTTCCATATATTAAATGGTTTGAAAACTATATTAAAGCCAAAATTGGGCTTTAAAACCATATTAAAGCAAAATTAGGAATCCATGGGTTTTGAACTCAAAACCTCCCCAGTAACAAGTAACTTAATATGACTATGCCAACCATTGTGCCAACCAAACACTTTGTCTTATTCACCCTCACACTTTGTTATAAAATTTCATTCAAGTGGTTCAAAGGGAACCATGGAGAATACATGAGAGATGAGGGCATAGGCAAGGCAATGAAGAATGCTAGAGAATATGTTAGGGAAATTTTCAAAGAATATTTTCTATGAAGAATGCTTAAGGAATCTTTAAGATTCCCTAGGGTTATTTTTGGTGTCAACATTATGTCGAATTTATACTCATTTTTCTCAATTTTTTGCAAGGAACGTGAGGGTGTGATTAGTTCTTTCATTTGAGCACTCAAATTTCAGTTAGCCTACCTGAAAGAGAATCTTTAAGGAATTTTTGAGATTCTTGAGGAGCCAATATTTGACCGAATCAGAAGGGGTTCGAGTTTACAGTCATATTTCACGGTTGTTTGCAAGGAATCGAACCGTATAGTCAATTTCTTCAGCAAAGGTGTGCATGTTTAGGCCGTCTCTGAAAGTGTAGGTATAAGACGCATTGATGTCATGTCTTATTTTGATTTTTGTTGAGATGACGATTTGATGTTTATATCCTTGTTTGCCATTTTGTTGTAGGATCCTTGTATGCCACTTCATGTGAGAGTTTGATATTTTTTCATGCTAAAGGAGAGCTTTTATGAGTGAGAGTTCATATAGAAGAGCATCACATGGAGAGACATTATACTCTAGTTAAGGGATTTCTCCTATGTATTGACAAAGAATATATCATGTACTCATCATCATCTTACAGCATTTAATGAAGTGGCCTCCCCACTCTTCACACTAGGCTCAGAGACGTAGTCAACACTGGATGAACTTCGTTATCACATTGCGTGTGTTCTTTGATTTGATGTTTGCATTTATGTTTCTTCTTCTTTAAAGTATGAACATGTGATCTTTTATACTATTTCACATGCAATTTTGCTAACATCATAGAAGTAAACGATATTGGTTAATTCTAGTACCTGAGAGAATCTGGATTACCCATTTTTCCATGTTTCATGCTTAAAGAAGGTTATCAGTGAAAAGATTCTAATTCAAACAATATTGCCATATTTTCACGAAGAAGGTGTTAGTGTCAGTCTTGTTAGCTTGTCACCTGGATCAAATATGCTTTTACTATGCTTGTCCAGACAATAAAAATAAAATTTTTTATGTTACTAGGTTTACACAGCAAAATTTAGTCATTGTTTGGTCAATCTAAACATGAAGTCAATCTTTTGGAAATTCACTCATGCAAGTCACCTATCACACTTATGGAGGTGTCACAATAAAATGGGTCAGTCGTCATCATCATTCCATTTGGTCTCAAGTCATTCATTAGGTCGCTAGGGTTTCCAAGGTCCATCATTTTCATGAATAAAACCAGCAGCGAATAAAACATGACAAAGAACTCTTGGGAATTGATGTTTGAATTTTCACACATTCCTCATACTCTCATGTTCAAAAAGTTCCAGAAGGAGCTCAAACACACAGGAAAGTAAAAGGTAGCTCAGGTTTTCAGTGGTAAAGGTAACTCTATTTTCATAAAGTGAAAAATATGTTTTTAAAGGAAGATGGGTCCAATTTATTTTGAAAAAAGTGAAATAACTTTCCCTATATAAATGCAAATGCACCCAAACTCCTTCATTTACCTCCTATTCACTCTTTGTTATCAAACTATCCAATCCAAGAGAGAAAAAAAGTTGGTCTCCTAGGTAAAATTGGCAAAACAATTCAGATGTTACACTTAGAAACATTGCGCTATGATCAGGAGGCTAGCGATGTGCTCGAAAGAAATATGTTGCGCTTTGGCACTGTGCTCAGGAACATTGTGCTACGCGCATGACAGAGTGCCCAAAAATCCTTCAAAACTCTCCCAAAGCTCATTTTTTCACTTAAAAGCTTGATTTTATTAACTTCTAAGCCAAGGGACAAGTAATTATACCATCAGTATCCCTCTTTTGCTTTTCCAAATTCATCTCATGTCAATGATTCTTCAAGTTAGGGTTTGTAGTGTAATTTGCATGGGAAATGATAGGGTGAAAAGGGCCATCCTTATTTGTGGTTTCTAAAACATATAAAATGATATCATGCACCTACATACATGTTTAAATAACCATTTTAACCATTTAACCCACCTCAAAACAATGTTTTAACACTCAAAAAGCAAAACCCTTGCTCATTCCTAGAGGTTTTTGAGCAAGTTTCATTATAAACCCTGTTGTTTCTCCTTGCAAGCAAGGCATTCTTCCATTGTTTCCCCACTCACTTTCATCAGCTTCCAAAGTCCATATTCACCTTTCCCAAGAATCCTCCAGCAATTTATCAAAAACCACCTTCATATCACTTCATTTCCATTCACACCTCACACTCTATTTTTCATTGCCTGCTGCTAGGATTTTGTGTCATCATGAAGGAAGAATCTTCGCTAGAGATAAAAAGAAAACATAAAGGAGGGAAGATCCTCATATATGAGCCATCAAACTACAATGCAATCAACTCCTATCCTTTCATCAAACAATGCTTCGAAGATGTACATTGCCTAGAATTTTGCAAAAGAGTGAGCAAAGTGGGATATCATTAACAATTAACAGATTGGGTGGCAACTCAGCTGAAAGGTGAAACTGTTGTCATTGTTGTTGATATTGAAACAAGATGATGGATCTTAGTGAAAAGAGTCACCTCCAATAAGTGGGCCTGCAGGAAAATTATGGCGCAAGTTCTATTTTTAGATCACGGCAGGAGTGACCACAGCAGGGATGATCACAGCAGGAGTGATCAAAGTCTATTTTTAGACTGGCTGTCAAAAATAGAAAAGTCAAATATTATTGTCTTATAATAATATTTAGACTGTAAACTTT
>APFE030114830.1:0-16533 GCA_000404065.3 Pinus taeda | reverse complement strand
ACAGTGGATGCTCGAAACATATGATAGGTGATAAAGAAAAACTTTAGTCATATAGTGCCTTAGAAAAGGAAAGGAAGGCCTCATTTGGAAATGACACCCCTGCACTCATAAAAGGTAAATGTTCTATTCTTTTGAAAGAAAAGGTCAAAGCTAGAAATGTTACGTATGTTGATGGCTTAAAACATAATCTATTGAGTGTTAGTCAAATGTGTGATCAAGGAAATGAGGTAATATTTTGATCAAATGGATGTATTGTTCGTGAGTTTGATACAGGAGAAACAGTGATCAAAGGCATAAGAACTCCAAATAATTTATACATACTCAATGGAGGACAACAAAAATGCTATCTAAGCAAGAATGATGAACACTAGCTATGGCACAGAAGATTGGGGCATCTAAGCTTCTCTTAGATAAGGAAAGCATGCAAATATCAAGCAGTTCGTGATCTCCCTGACACCAGAATTCTAGACAATACAATATGAAAATCATGTCAGTTTGGCAAGCAAACGAAAACTAATTTCCCTGAGAAGGAAGGATCAGCTAGTAAGCCACTTGAACTTGTCCATACTGATGTATGTGGTCCATCCAAGAAAAGGTCACCTCGAGGAGAAGAATACTTCATATTTTTCATTGACAACTTTTCCAGGATGTGTTGGATAGGACTTCTGAAGCATAAAGACGAAGCTTTCAAAATGTTCAAAGCATTCAAAGCCTTGGTTGAAAACGAATCAGATTGTAGAATCAAATACCTCAGGTCTGATCGCGGAGGGGAATTTACCTCAGATGAATTTTTCAATTTTTGTGAAGAACATGGAATAAGAAGGGAATCCTCTACTGCAAGGACTCCTCAGCAAAATGGAGTAGTGGAAAGGATGAACAGAATGGTTCAACAAATGGCTCGTGTTATGCTTGATGAGTTTGGAACTCCCGCAACCTTTTGGGGTGAAGCTGCATTTGCTACAGTTACTATTCTCAACAAGACAAACGTCTGGGTGAACAACATTCAAACTCCTCATGAACTTTGGTATGGTAAGACTCCTAAGGTAAAATACTTCAAAAATTTTGGAAGCAAATATTACATCAAAAGAACTGATGAAAACCTTGGCAAGTTTGAACCTAGAGCAGATGAAGGAATTCTCCTTGGTTACTCTCCCCACAACAACGGATATAAGTGTTACAATAAAAGACTTGGAAAAATGGTTGAAAGTATTGATGTAGTGGTTGATGAAGAAGGAAACAATCCTAGGCAGGTAAAATCCGAAGATTTCAAAGATGATGAGGGCTATCCTTCAACATCAAATCAGACTTATGATGAAGAAGAAACATATGAGGCACCAAAAGAACAGATAAGGGTAGAAGAAAAGACTCCATCCAGGTATGTCCAAAAGAATCATCCAGAGACTCAAATTTTGGGGCAGAAAGAGGCAGGTGTACAAACAAGAAGAACTGTTTCAGAAGCTTCAAGCTATCTAGCATTTCTATCCTCCACTGAACCACGAAATGTAAGTGAAGCATGCAAAGATGAATGTTGGGTCAAGGCCATGAATGAAGAACTTGAGCAGATTTAAAAGAATAACACTTGGAAGTTGGTCCCTAAAACAAATGAAAAGAATGTCATAGGGACAAAATGGATATTCAAAAACAAGCTGAATGAAAATGGAGATGTTATTAGAAACAAGGCCATACTTGTTTGTAAAGGGTATGCTCAACAAGAAGGTATAGACTTTGAAGAAACGTTTGCATCAATTGCCAAACTTGAAGCGATAAGAATGTTTCTTACTCTTTCTAGCTTTCAGAAGTTCAAAGTATATCAAATGGACATGAAATATGCCTTTCTGAATGGAGACTTGGAAGAAGAAGTGTATATTGAGCAACCATATGGGTTTATCCTTGGAAATGATCCAAAACTTGTGTGCAGACTCAAAAAGGCTCTCTATGGCCTTAAATAGGCTCCAAGGGCTTGGTATTATTAGTTGGATAAGTATCTTCATCAACAAGGTTTTTCAAAAGGATCAATAGATAACAATCTATATATAAAAATTGACAATGATAAGTTACTAATACTTGTTGTATGTTGATGATATCATCTTTGGTAGCAATGAAGAAGACATGAGTCAAAAATTTGCCTTGGTGATGCAAAATGAATTTGAAATGTCCCTGCTTAGTGAGCTCACATATTTTCTTGGTTTACAAGTCCAACAAAACAAATATGGTATTTTTCTATCACAAACCAAGTACTTGCAGATCTTGAAGAAATATGGGATGGAGGATTCGAAACCAGTATGTACCCTTATGGTAACAGGATGTAGCCTCAGTGAAAATGATGAATTAGCAGTAGTACATCAACCAACCTATAGATCCATGATTGGTAGTCTACTCTATCTAACAGGTACCTGACCAGACATCATGCATGCAGTGGGAATAGTTGGAAGATTTCAGGCAAATCCAAAGGAAACTCATCTTCAGGCAGTTAAGAGAATTTTCAAATATCTTCAAGGAACTCAAAATTATGGCTTATGGTATCCTAGAGATACAGATTTCACACTTCATGCATATACAGATGTAGATTGGGCAGGAAGCGTGGATGACGAAAAAAGCACTAGTGGTGGTGCATTCTTTATGGGTTCCAGATTAGTATCTTGGTTCAACAAGAAACAAAGTTCAATTACATTATCTACAATTGAAGCAGAATATGTGGCTACTGCATCTTGCTGCACACAACTCCTTTGGATGATGGAAATATTGCAAGACATTCAAATCACCTTCACTCCACCTATCTCCATTTTTTGTGATAATACAAGTGCAATCAGTATTTCAAAGAATCCAGTCATGCATTCGAAGACCAAGCACATACCTATAAAATATCATTTTCTTCGAGAACAAGTGCTTGAACAAAATGTCAAATTGGAGTATGTCCCCTCCAAGGAACAGGTTGCTGATATATTCACCAAACCACTACCCAAGGAGACATTTGAATACCTCAGGCAGAAGCTGGGAGTAGTTGATGCATCATCTTGCTATTGAAACTTATCTGTTTCAAAGAAAAGTGGTTGTACACGATTCATGAGGTTCACCCGCGTACATATGCTGGTTTCTATGGATACAGTCGCGTATATGTTGATTTGAAGACAAACAGTGAGCCAGGTTTAGGATGAAAAGAGTCTAATATGGGTCTGACAGAGACCATCTGGAATAGGTTCAAGGGGAGCATATATACTTCTAATAATGCATTGTTGGCATTATCTTAGAAGATCTTGTTTCAAGTTCACAGTTGTTTTTAGGTGGAACAAGTGCAGAGGGAAAACATGGTTGCTGGTCTGAATGATGATTTACAGATGCTGTTGATGATAATTTTTTATGACTATCATAGTCTTGTTGTAGATATTTCATCTCTATGTCATGTATTTCTTTTCTTATCAAGGTCATGTAATGACCTACTTTGGTTTCCCCACTATACTTGGGATGGATGATGTTCTGTACTTGTTTTATCATGTGTAAACCTTTGGTGTATCCCCAATTGGTTGGGTGGATAAGTCAATATTGGTATATCCCCACTTGGTTGGGAGATGGATGTATGTATGAGTCTTTGGTGATAGGAAGGTCACTTATGATGTATAAAGTCATGTTTCTTCTTGTAGAACATCTTCTTGTAAACCTTGCCTATAGTCAGGGGAAGCATGGACAGCACAACAGAGTAGAGATTTCAGCATGTACTCATGGGGAGCATAACCCTTTGCAATTGATGACAAAGGGGGAGAATGATTTTGAGTGACTTTGGGTTGCCATCAAGTCCAAAGGGGGAGATTGTTAACATTATGACACAGGTTCAACGCTGTGACATGGGTGTTGTCCTTGATGGCAACTCACTCAAATGAGAGATCACAGTTCAGGCTCTCAGAATGAAAAAAAAAGAGATATATGCAAATTCCTCTTAACCAAGTTGCGTATACATGCGGGTTCGAAGATCAAAAGATGTGTATACGTATGCACGCACTTTCATGCAAAGAAAAGCGTGTACATGTGGGAAAACTTATTTTTGGTCCATGGTATTTAGTCCTTGGTATTTGGAAATATGGTTTTGGACCATGGTATCTCGTCTGAAGTGTTGAACCCAGGTATTAGGTCCATGGTATTGATTCTCTATGGTTTTCGACCATGGTATTGTGTAAGGCCTAAGACTATAAAAGGGGAAGGAGATCATTAGGCAAAGGTATTCATTCAAGCATTGAATATCTTATGGAGAGCAAGATCTAGAATTGGGTTATGGTGCATAGCTGGATCTGAACCAAGGAGGAACCTAAGAGCTAGAAGAAGCATAAGTTCTATTGATGGGTCAAGATCTTAAGGCTTGAATAGTAGTATCTTTGTGTGATTTTGATCTGTTATACTTGGCGCATGACTTGATCTATAAATATGATCATTTGGGTATACCTGATGTCTGAGTAAGTGAAAAAGGTAAATTATCTTTTATAGATCCATACACAAGTTCGGCACAGCAGAGACGTGTATACACACTGGTTAAGTAAGTCAAAACAGCGTATACACTGGTTGGCCTTAATACAGAAGTGTATGCACACAGGTTCTACATATTGAAGTAGCGTACGTCTCAAGAGATATGTTTTAGCTACTTCTATTTATTGGTGTAGTGTTCTGGGTTCAGGATTGGTTTCTAGTTATTGTTAATTTATTCTGGTTACAACATTCAGAGAAGTAATTGTTTGATTCAATTTTGGATTGAAGCAAAGGAGATTGGTTGATGCAGATGTATTTGATGTTTGATTATTGTCATTTTGATGGATGTAGTCTGAAAATTTATGAAACATGGTCCCTGGAAGAAAGATAAGGTTGTAACCTTCTATAGGTTATCACCTATGTACTAGTACATCAGCTAGTACAAGAGCTAACGGGGTTGTAGCTCCCTTCTAGGAGAAGCTGGAGAACGAGAGAAGGTAGTAGCCTTTTATGGTAGAAGCCTGCGTACTGGTATAAGACTGCACCAATACAGAAATATTGTAGAAATAAGTTTCTTATTAAAAGAAGATAGAGATGAATTGCAGCAGGTGGTTTTCACCTACATTGGGTTTCCACCTTATATCTTGTGTCCATGTGTGTGATGATCTGTTTTTTTTTACTGCACCTGTTTACTATTCTTATGGTTAATGAAGTTCTGATGCACTAATTAAAGATCAACATTTAATGAGTCGTAAGTTTACTGATATATGTTGGTTGCCTTAGACACAGTAGCGTATATACACAGTTTCCCATAACTGAAGTAGCATATACAAATCTGATTGTGAAATGAAAAATAATTGATTTGATAATATTGATTCACCCCCCTCTAGCTATCGAGTTCTTGTTTCTATCATTGCTTCAGGTTCCAATATGATTTTTCCTTCCTCATCAAGTTCTGGAAATATTGTTTGAACTTGGAGCTTGTCACCTGTAACCTTCTTTAAGTAGGAAACATGGAAAACTGGGTGCACTCGAGAAGCTGTAGGAATCTCCAATTTGTATGCCATAGTACCTATCTTTTGCAACACCTTGTACATACCATAATACTTTGGTGATAATTTATTATCTTTCTTAGCTTGCTTGAGGGGCATTGTTTTATATGGTTGTAGCCGTAGGAATACCCCATCACCTACATCAAAACTTCTTTCATTGCGATGTTGATCTGCTTGTTGTTTCATTCTATTTTGCGCCAAGGTGAGGTTATCCTTTAAGAGTTGGAGAACTTGTTGTTGATGCTCGATGTGATCTTCCACTGCTTGAACCTTAGAATTTTCTCTTAAATATGATGTGATGGATGGTGGATGATATCCATAAAGTTCCACAAATGGGGTACTTTTTGTTGCAGTATGGAAGGAAGTGTTATACCACCATTCAACCAAAGGCAACCATTTGACCCATTGAGTCTGTTTATCAGATACAAAGCAACGAAGATATCCTTCCAAACATTTTTTTACTATCTTAGTTTTCCCTTTAGATTAAGGATGATAAGATGAGCTCTGAGGTAGCTGAGTACCAAGACAATAAAATAATTTTGTCCAAAAATTTCCAATGAAAATTGGATCTCTATTGCTTACAATAATCTTTGGTTTTGCATGTAGCTATTGAATTGTTTCCATAAATGCAGTAGAAACTGTACTCACTTTAAATGGATGAGATAATGCACAAAAGTGTGCATACTTGGTAAGTCTGTCAACTACCACCATGATAACACTCTTTCCTTCAAACTTGGGTAAAACCTGTGATAAAATCCATTGAAACCTCCTCCCAACGTTGGCTTGGAATGGATAAAGGTTGTAATAGACCTGGGGTCTTAACTGTTTCAACTTTATTTTTTTGGCAAACCAAACATTCCGCCACAGTCTTTTGAATATTTGATTTAAGGCCATCCTAAAAAAATTCCTTCTGAACCCTGCGGTAAGTTTTTAGAAATATTGAGTGCCCTCCTAAGGGAGAGGTGTGCAATTCCCTAAGAATATTTTGTTTGAGTTGGGAATTCTTACATATATATAACCGATATTTGTACCATAATGAATCATTTTTCCAGCTAAATGTATCTGATGTACTTAGATCTTGTTGTAGCTTTTGAATGAGTGCCCACACTTCTTCGTCATTCTTCCATTCATCCCTTGCTTCATTTATCCAATCTAGTTATATAATAGAAATGGCGCAAAGGAATGCTTCCACACCCTCATCCTTTCTTGAGAGTGCATCTACCACAACATTGTTCTTCCCTTTTTTGTAGATGGTTTCAAAGTCATAACCCAACATCTTTGTGACCCATTTTTTCATCTCGTCTAAAGATAATCTTTGTTCAAAAAGTATTTAAGACTATGATGATTAGTTTTTACCTTGAAGTCTCTTCCCATTATGTAGGTGTTGTGGCCAGCAACAACCCCCCCTTTTCATTTAAGTGTTTGTCCTAAATACTAAATGAATGGGGACCCTTAGTTTAATTTTGAGAAAAATCCAGTTTTCCTTCTTCAAAATAAGGTTACCATCGTAAGCTTAAAGAGGTCTTTCGAATGTTTTTTAACCTAAGTCTACGATAAGGTAAAGGTCTTTAAAAAATTGCATTACAAAAAGATGGGAAATGCCCTCATTCCCTCATAAATATTGGTATGCGCAAGGCCCCCATGTTAAGCCCAACGTCGCATCGCAGTAAAGTAATGTTCATAAGGAAAAACCTCAAAATATGTCGATCTGCGATAACACCGATCGCAAGATCGCATGTCGCAGTAATAAACTGGCAATATTTAACAAACATCAAACTTTTGCGACCCGCGATGTTGCGATCGCCACGATGGCGCAATCTGCGATTTGGCGATTTTCGATTAGCACGGCTTGCGATGGCACAATCTTCAATGTAACGTAAACAAATCATGAATCATTTAATCATGAATCCTTCGGGCGCACCATTCAAAGAAAAGCCACTTACCATAATCTGACCCCAGATCATGCACTTTTAATGATAGTAAAATGATTAGTTGTCAGTTATTAAATGAAATGAAGACGCGTGCTTTTCTAAAGAATTATTTCACGTAAGGTGGCATATTTGGTATATCTGTTGCATTTAAAACTCTCCCATCACCTTTCTCAATCAGTCATTTCCACTTCGCTCGTAATCTGCAGGAACTAAGAGATAAGAAGATTCAAAAGCCGAACACAGGAGCAAATGGGAAAGAAACATAAAGCCCAAGGCTCCGAGCCGAAGGAAAAGACGAAGGAGATGGTGCCCTTGTACACAGACACTGCATGCAACAGGGACGCAGGAATTTCGACCTGGGAAGGCATGTATAGGCTGCTGGAGGAAGAAAATCCTAAAGTAATGAAGGTTGATAGCGCCGCGGGATCACAAAACTCTTCTGAGGCATCCTTAGAAGAGATGGCATGTTCATTTCTTCACATAATAGTAGCTAGACCCAAAATTTTGCCGTATACAGATATGATCAAATGGATACTTGACAATGCAGAGTTACAAGGCAGACAATTCAAAGTTCAGGGACATGGGCTCATAGGATCATTCGCCGCGCAAGACTTAAAGCTTATGTATCATCTTCCTGAACCTCAGATGACCTACAACGCGCAATTTGTCAAGAAATTTGCAGCAGAGAACCCAAATCTGGCAGAAACCACTAAAGAATGGACCAGAAGAGAGGAGCCGCTCAAAAAGGACAAAAACAGTATGTACAACACTGGTTCCCTCACATCTCCGTATTGTTTTGTTGCGGCCATGATTTGCAGGCTGTTTGAGATGCCAGACATAAATAAATTTTGGTTTGAATGGCTACCACTCATAGACGCCGCCACGAATGCCGATATCGTGGATTGGGCCAAGATATTTTCTGATAACCTATATACTGCTGTTATGAATTACCGGTCTAAGAGATCCTTGTCTCAAAGGGTCTATCCTCCTTTTTATTTATCTGCTTATATTATGGATTCTATTTGCTATGTATCTAAATTCCCAACTATGGGTTGGAAATGGACTACCCAGGACCCGTCACCTATTCATGTTTATCACAAAGTATTATGGGATTCCTAGTTTGCCCCTCACTTCTATCAGATTTGCCACGGGCTCATCTTACCCCTATATAGGATGATGTATGGTGAAGAACCCCCGAGGTGCTCACCCGAAGCGCAAATAGACATCATCCCCATCGCAAGGTGGTTCGGGGAAGAATGGTTCACTTATATTAGAGTGTTTGGGAGCACCGTGCCTCCACATGTCCTACCTCTATATGTCCCCGACAAACTTTTGGCTCGGGAAATTGCCTATCAGACTTGCTCAGAAGGTGGCCTGACCAAAGAGCTTAAAGACAAGAAGAAGGCCATATGGCCTCAGTTTCCAGTAGCTTGTGGGGCCTTCTCATTGTTCGATGTAGGACACGCTTTTGCCGAAGTAGAGAATGTGACGTCTCTACAGTTATTTAAATTCCCCGCTTGGCCTTTTGAACTAACTAATGTTGCCCATGATTTCACTATAAGTGTCAGAATAAAAGTGTTCGTTGGAAAGAAAGATTTATTTGATGATTTGTTTCAAAGTAAAAGTTCATTCCAGGAATTTTTGCGAGAAGCTTGGTCGAGTTTATCCCCAGATGACCTCCAAAGATTTTTGTTATTTAGAGAAAGAAGGCTAGCCAGTGTTCCCCTAGAAAAGTTGCGACGCTCGCCAAAGAGCCTACTCCCAGTGTCAGCCTCAGCGGAAACTCCAGTACTTCCAAATCCAAATCTGACGCTGCCCAAGGAATGCCTGAACATTCTAAAAAGTCTGCAAGCAACCAAGGAAAAGGTGAAGAAACAACAAAAGATACAACTCAGTCAAGTGCAATGTCGCAACAGCAAGTTATCGCCTCCCCACCAAGAGATGTCCCTCCTCCCGTCATCAAATCGCCACTCGTCACAACAGAGCTCAACAAAGAATGGGAAAACTTCAACGAGCTAATCAGCCTTGAAGGGCAGGTCCCAAGAACACCTGTGAGCGATGCACACGTAAGACAGGAAATGGTTTCAACCATGGTCGGTAGTGTCTCAGAAACGGAGCACAGTCATATCGCTCCGCCTTCTGAGCTCATACTTAGTGTAGAGGAAATTCCCCCACTGGACGTATTCTATAGTCCCCAACATAAAGCAGTGGTGAGGAGACAAAGAAAGAAGAGAAAGCTGGAGAATACGTTGTCACAGGACACTGAACATTTGGACGTCTTATGGAAAGACCCTAACAACAACCCGACAAAAAATCTCACGAAGTTGCCTCAGATCGCAGGAGCATACGCTTCTGCGACTATCGACAAGGCGTCGGAAGTTCAGCAACTGTTAAGAGAACAAGAAAACCAAATACAGCTACTACAACAACAGCTACAACAAGCCAATGCTAGTATTGAAGCGTCCAAACAACTCGAGAAACTACAAGAGGACTTTCAGCAGATGCAGATAATGTATCAAAGAAGCCTAGACGAAAAATGAAAACAGTTGTAAGCTTTACAAGAAATACACAAGGACGAGCCCAAGCTTGCCGAATTTGTTTCAGAGTCTACTGGCTTAAATGAATAACTTATGCAGCAACAGGAAGAGTTGGGACGTAAAATATCGCAATGGAGTCACTATTGCGAGCTGAGCGATAAACTCACCAATCAAGTGACGGACTTGTGAAGTGACTACGACCAAGTTGACAGACGAGTGACAGAGTATTTAGCTTGGCAAGATGGAGAGGAAGGGAAGAGAGAAAATGCACCCAGAATAAATGAGAGCCATAAAGAATTGCTCTTTAACAAATGGGACGATCAAATCAGGAAGGCAGAACAGGCGGCGGAGACAGCGGCGACAAAGGCAAGCGTTCTTATCGACTGTGTAAATGAGAATTTACACAGAGCCAACTTAATCACAGAAACCACCCTGGGATACCTACCAAACAAGTCACGAATGGAGGCAGAATGGAAACAGAAGGCGCAGGAGAAGGGAAAAGCGATCCAGGCATTGAACAGGTTGAATTGGGAGTGCTATTGGGCATACTTAGTCAAGCCACACAGTCAATGGATGACTGTGAAATGCATCATAAACTCAGCCGAGAAAGTAGTGCCAGCTCTCATAGATTCCGTTTTCGCAGCCCAGCTCAGCGCAGAAGTCGGCCAAACGACTCTTCTCAAATCCATGATGAACACTTGCAGTTTTAAGGACCAAATTCAAAAGTAGCTTATTTTTAGTAGTTTGTTGTTTCTTTTTATTTAGATTAGAAAAAGGACGGTCATTTGAGAACCGTATCCTAAAAATTTTGTAAAAACACTATTATTAGAATTAGGAAGTAGTATTTTAACCCTTCTCATGCATTTAGAGAAGGGTCCAGAGGTTTGTCAAAAACTTATCCTCAGAACATGCACTTCTACACCCTCAGAGGAGGTTTTGATGAATGGATGGGTCGAGATTTATTTTTTACTTGCATTTTGATATCTGCTACTGATGTTGCACCTTTGTACTCTTGGTAGATTTTAGAACAAGTAGAGATAGATCGTTTTTGCTTGAAGCTTATGGGTAGAACTAGTCATAAATGGTACTTTTATCTCTTGGCAATTTCTGCTTATATTCTTTAAGTGATTTACAGTTTCAGTTGTTTATATGTTACTGTATGAATGTATGGGTTATCATTTGGCACTTTTGTACGGTGGAGTCATATTGTTTATGTTTGACATCTGAATGACTTATTATGCGATATGTTGTTCACAACTGTTTTGCCTAACTTCTTATGCAAAGTGGTTTATCTTTAATGATTTCTATTCTTATAATGGCTGAATGATCTTTATTACCAATTATTATTCGAAATCTTTTTAGATCGCATAATGGAAGATATACAATCCTGGGTTAGGATAGATTTGATGTGTTGTTTCTCACTAGATTACAATAGCATAGAGTAAAGTTAAAGAATCTGAATTAGATTAGCTTTAAAAATACTCTTAGATCAGCATAGTTCAACTCTACACACACACACACACCCAAGATCGAGAAACTGGTCCCGTTATCCCCAGTCGGACCCGCTATACCAAACGGGTAAGGAGCTGACAACCAAGGTCCGGACCGGGTAGGTATCCCCCTTGTTGTCGACCCGATTTTCGGGGCTTCAACATATTTGGCGCTAGAAGGAGGGCCTGAACATAGTGTCTGTTGGAATGATTTTCAAATCGTAACATTTGAATCTGGATGGCTTCTCACAAACTTCCCATTT
This sequence comes from Pinus taeda, assembly GCA_000404065.3. Taxonomy (NCBI): domain Eukaryota; kingdom Viridiplantae; phylum Streptophyta; class Pinopsida; order Pinales; family Pinaceae; genus Pinus; species Pinus taeda. Next base: position 4,808 of record APFE030114830.1, on the reverse strand, counting down.
GGAGTTGCATCCATGTTCCTACCTCTTCCAACACTCCACCTGAAGTGGTAAGACTCTTGTCTCAGGTAAAATTCAATGGTAAGAATAACTCTTCTGCTTTTAATCGTGCTCTTCAATTTATTCAAAGAATTTCAAGTTATGATATTCCGAGAATTGATGAAGGCATTTTATGCATAATTTTTACTCTTACACTCACGGCGGAAACTAGAAAATGGTGCAGAAACCTCCCAGTTGCATCAATTCGCAGCTGGGACCAATTCGCCAAGATTTTCATTCTTGAATTTGATTGTTATGACTATGACCAGGTATACGATGAAATTGATTATCTCCGAAAAAAAGATGAATCTATTAGGGATTTTAATATGCGATTTCATCTTGATTGTCTAAAATACGATCTTGCAAGCGAACTCATAGAGGAAGAGTCTTTAGATTATGTTGAACATTCCCTGCCTCCTATATCTGATCAAGCAGAAATTAGTTTGAGTTTTGTCTCTTTTCTTTCTAATATGAATGAGAATTCCAATTTGAATATACAAATCGCTCATAATGAAGAAGGCCCCCAAAGCCTAGGAGTTATCCATACTCTAATACAAGAAGACAAAAGCGAGGACGATGGAGGGAAGCCTGCCTTGGAACCAGGAGATGACTTTGATACAAGGTCAGATGATCTTGTTGCAAGTCAACAAATGTAGACGCCAAGGTTAGAACAACAAACTATTTTTCTTTCAGGAATTATCAGTACACAAAGGTATGATCTAAAACCCGATGTCTATATTGAATCTGATGAACGAATATTTTTTCATGATGATAGTTTTAAATGCGTTTCTTCAGAATCACACTTCTCTCTTTACCCTGATGTTTTTAATGATGATAACTTTTCCCCTCTCAACATTAAAGATATTTCAAAAAACACAGAGGATAATTCAAATAAGTCATCGTTAAATTTTCAAAATAAAGAGATAGCTATAGAACATCCCTTTATTATTTCCAAGCAAGGAACACTTGAATCTCCTTGTCTGAAAATATATGACCGAAAGGAAGAATCTAGGGAAACTGGTAAAATTAGTTATGATGGTTACTTTGCCAACGACGATGTTATCGATTTATCTCAAGTAACTCATCAAAGCTCAAAAAATGAGAGATATTCTAATTCGGAAAACATATCATTCAATCCTCATTTCGAGGCCAAAGATCATTCGCGTGATTTTACTGACCAAGACGATATCCCCATCTATGATTCATACCATGAAGAAACCCTCATGCCTGTTTACAATCATAATTTATCTTCTATTTCACATGACCTGGCCAGTTCTTGTGAACAGCAAAATTTTACAAGATTATCCCAATTGTGTTGTAACTTTATTTGTACAAAAAACTTTTTTTATTATTATTCCCACTTGCACTCATTTTGTACAAAATCGGATTGCATTTCAAATTTTCAGTTTTTTGATAGATTATTCTGGTGTGACCAACACCTTACCAAAGAACATCCAAAAGATGAGCTACCACTATGGAAAGCTAAATTATGTCAAGGAAGTACAGAACTTCCTCCATTACAAGATCATCAAGATATAACAGAAATTCATCTTTATTTTTATGATCCAATAGATATCCAGTTGGAACGAACTTTTTGCGAGAAAGAAATTTCGGACAAAATTCCAACTGGAGTTATGCATTCTTATTCTACATCCAACGTTAACATTCCAAGAAAAATTCCATTCTTAACACTAACGTTGGAAAGCTGCATATGTGTAAGAATAAAAATGAGAAGGTGGCTCCATTGGAAATATCATTTCACCTAGTCAAATTTTTGTATATAATTAGAGTAGGAGTAGGAGTAGTTTAGTTAGGTAGTTAGGTTTATTTTTGAATAGTTAATAATCAAAATAAGAAAGAAGATCATCCCTATTGTCTACACAACCCTAGGGAATGTCTGCTTCTCATTTCGTTAAGAATTTTTCTCCGTAAATAAAGTTTTCTTTGGTCAACAGCATTCGACGTTTACAAAAGACACCTTTTTTTTCTCTATCAAGATTTTGAACTTCTGCTTCTATGAATGACAAATATTTTTCTTTGAAACTTGATCTTTATTATCAATAAAACTTTAATCCAGATATGATATTAGTTTCAACTCCAGAAATTGAAGAAATTAATCTCAGCGAAGCAATCATTTTACGTCAATACAATGAAAGGCATCAATGAAAAGATAAGGAGTCCCTATAGAAACAGCGATTACCAAAGAAGCTTTATTATTGTCGTCCAGAACTTTCTTAAGGAAAGAAAATTGACTTCCTCCCTGCTAAAGGAAATCGCAGCATTCAGGGAAGCAATCCAATAAAAACACTATATCTCAAAGAATAAGAGGTCTCAATCACGAGCCGACTTTCATCATCACAGATATTATAACTTGCTGACTTTGCCAAAACTGTCCACCAAAACAGGGCAACGACTCAAGATTATTGCAATCAAAATACAAGGGGTCTCATCACGAGCCAGCTTGTTCAGCAAAAGTATAAATCAAGTGAGTAACTGTGTCGTAATTTGGCCACCAAACCAAGACATTGTTCTTTAGAGAATAAAAAAAGAAAAAGTGTCAAAATGGGTTTTTCTCTGAATGGTTGTAAACACTCTTAAGCAGGATAAAGGATCATTACTGGTTAATAGGTAACCCTGTCGAGGCTATGGACGCCTGCTGGTAGCAGAGGCTCTACCTGCGACAAAGAAGCATGTTTAAAAAAGGACTGCTATACAGGGAAGACCTTATTTTAATTTTTATTTAAGACCAAGTAAAGGCTGGTGTAAACACAAGAACAAGCTAAGGATACAAGTAAATAGAAAGGAGATGAAACGAAATATCATTGATGGTTTGAAGTATAATATTTTTATCTTTCTATAATAAAGTTTAAGTTTTCTAAGAATTTTTTTTAGAAGTTTGAAAAACGTCAAAAGAACGTCAGAGATAACTGGTTCTCCCAAGTGAATCGCCAATTGTTGTGGCTAGCAACAACCCCCCCTTTTTTCATTTAAGTGTTTGTCCAAAATGCTAAATGAATGGGGACCCCTAGCTTAATTTTGAGAAAAATCAAGTTTTCCTTCTTCAAAATAAAGCTACCATCGTAATCTTAGAGAGGTCTTTCGAATATTTTTAACCTAAGTCTACGATAAGGTAAAGGTCTTTAAAAAATTGCATTAATGCGCAAGGCCCCCCATGTTAAAGCCTAACGTCGCATCGCAGTAAGTAATGTTCATAAAGAAAAACCTCAAGGTCTGCCGATCTGCGATAACATCGATCGCAAGACCGCATATCGCAGAAATAAACTGGCAATACTTAACAAACATCAAACTCCTGCGACCCGCGATGTTGCGACCTGCGATATTGCGATCACCGCGATGGCGCAATCTGCGATCTGGAGATTTGCGATTAGCGCGACTTGCACGATCTTCAATGTAACGTAAGCAAATCATGAATCATTTAATCGCAAATCCTTCGGGCACGCCATTCAAAGAAAAGCCACTTACCATAATCTGACCCCAAATCATGCACTTTTAATGATAGTAAATCGATTAGTTGTCAGTTATTTAATGAAATGAAGACGCGTGCTTTTCTAAAGAATTATTTCATGTAAGGTGGCATATTTAGTATATCTGTTGCATTTAAAACTCTCCCATCACCTTTCTCAATCAGTCATTTCCACTTTGCTCGTAATCTGCAGGAACCAAGAGATAAGAAGATTCAAAAGCCGAATGCAGAAACAAATGGGAAAGAAACATAAAGCCCAAGGCTCCGAGACGAAGGAAAAGACAAAGGAGATGGCGCCCTTGTACACAGACACTGCATGCAACAGGGACGCAGGAATTTCGACCTGGGAAGACATGTATAGGATGCTGGAGGAAGAGAATCCTAAAGTAATGAGGTGATAGCGCCGCGGATCACAAACTCTTCCGAGGCATCCTTAGAAGAGCTGGCATGTTCATTTCTTCACCGAATAGTAGCTAGACCCAAGATTTTTCCATATACATATATGATCAGATGGATACTTGACAATGCAGAGTTACAAGGCAGACAATTCAAAGATCAAGGGCATGGGCTCATAGGATCATTTGCCGCGCAAGACTTAAAGCTTATGTATCATCTTCCTGAGCCACAGATGACCTACAACATGCAATTTGTCAAGAAATTTGCCGCAGAGAACCCCAATCTGGCAGAAACCACTAAAGAATGGACCAGAAGAGAGGAGCCACTAAAAAGGGACAAAAATGGTATGTACAACACTGGTTCCCTCACATCTCCGTATTGTTTTGCTGCGGCCATGATTTGCAGGCTGTTTGGGATGCCAGACATAAATAAATTTTCCTCTGAATGGATACCACTCATAGACGCTGCCACAAATGCCGATCTTGTGGATTGGGCCAAGATATTTTCTGATAATCTATACACTGCTGTTCTGAATTACCGGTCTAAGAGATCCTTGTCTCAAAGGGTCTATCCTCCTTTTTATCTATCTGCTTAGATTATGGATTCTATTTGCTATGTATCTAAATTCCCAACTATGTGTTGGAAATGGACTACCCAGGACCCGTCACCTATTCATGTTTATCACAAAGTATTATGGGATTCCCAGTTTGCCCCTCACTTCTATCAGATTTGCCACGGGCTCATCTTACCCCTATATAGGATGATGTATGGTGAAGAACCCCCGAAGTGCTCACCCGAAGCGCAAATAGACATCATCCCCATCGCAAGATGGTTCGGGGAAGAATGGTTAACTTATATTAGAGTGTTTGGGAGCACTGTACCTCCACATGTC
>APFE030114827.1:0-11679 GCA_000404065.3 Pinus taeda | reverse complement strand
ATAGGACAATCTTAAATATGGTACGATCCATGCTCTTCTTCAAAAATGTAAAGATAATGTTTTGGGCTGATGTTGTTCTATGTGTTGCATATATAAAGAATAGATGCCCATCTAATGCTATTAAAAGAAAGACTCCATATGAAATGTGGTATGGACATGTTCCTTCAGTAAAGCATCTCAGGGTCTTTCGTTCCACCTGTTATGCCTTGATACCAAAGGTACATAGAAACAAAATTGGTGCTAGAAGTCGTAAATGTATCTTCCTGGGATATTCAAACACCTCCAAAGCATACCATCTCTATGATGAAGTCAATAAAAATTTTGTTGTATCTAGAGATGTATTTTTTCTTGAATCATCCAAAACTGACAATGTTGTTGAGTGGAAACTTGATCGCTTGGATAGATTTGCAAATGAAAAATCATTTCAAGAATTTGACAATCAGATTCCACATATTGAAGGGGGGATTCCTATAGTAGATCAACATGTGGAATCTTCTTTTGAAGAACACTCTCCCCTACATGAAACTCCAACAACAAATGATGCTTTAAGTGATGTGATTGACAGAATTGGGAGACTCAACCTTGATTCAGTACCAACTCAATCAGCGGAGAAGCCTGGACCATCTGAGAAAGGTCCTCCAAATTGGCTGAAAAAGACACTTGAGAGTGTTCATCCTTATGAGGTTGGAAAGATAGGAACTAGAAATTCAAACCGGCAAAATGGAGGTAATGTAGATGACTCTAATTCACCTGTTGATATGGATGTTTCTTATGATTGTGAATTGAACTTGTCTACAGATTTTGAACCAACTTCCTTCAAAGAAGCTACTTCTCATGATGAATGGAAAGAAGCGATGCAAAAAGATTATGATGCCCTCATAAAGAACGGCACTTGGACGCTGGTTGATCCTCCATTAGGAACCAAACCAATTGGCTGCGAGTGGGTCTACAAGAACAAGCATAAAGTTGATGGCTCACTTGACAAGCACAAAGCTAAGCTTGTGGCAAAAGGTTTTGCACAGAAGGAAGGGATCGATTATGAGGAGACTTTTGCCCCCACAGCAAAATGGGCTACCATCTGGACACTCTTTGCACTAGCAGCTCAGAACGGTTGGAAAATCCAGCAAATGGATGTAAAAACTGCTTTCTTGAATGGAGATCTAAAAGAGAATGTTTTTATGTCGCAGCCTGAAGGATTTGCTGTGAAAGGACATGAACATAAAATATGCAAACTTGTGAAGTCCTTGTATGGCCTCAAACAAGCACCGCGAGCCTGGTATGAAAAAATAACTGAGCATCTTCTGAAACTCAACTTCAAGCATTTTGATCTTGATGATGCAACTTTTTTTGTCAAGAAAGTTGGCAAAACAGTTGCATATCTTGTGGTATATGTAGGTGATCTTTTAATGACAGGGAACAATGAAAGCTACATTGCATCCATAAAGAAGGAATTGGGGAATTTTTTTGAAATGACTGATTTGGGGTATGTTCATTACTATCTTGGCATTGAAGTAACCCAACATCCAAAGTCCATATTTCTTTCTCAAAAGAAATACATTCGATATTTTTTAAATAGATTTGGCTTGACAGAGTGCAATCCTCTTACTACTCCAATGGAACAAAACTTAAAGCTCACATCTATTGAAGGAAAGGAATTTGAGGATGCAACAAAGTATAGACAACTTGTAGGAAGTCTCAACTACCTTACTACTACCAGACCAGACATTTCATTTGCTGTTGGAATCCTCTCCAGGTTTATGCAAAAGCCTTGCGAGGGACATTGGCCTGCTGCAAAAATAGTTCTAAAGTACTTGAAGGGAACTCAAGACTATGGAATCAAGTACACACAGGTGGATGACTTCAGTTTGATCAGATACTCTGATTCAGACTTCGATGGAGACAAAGAAACTAGGGTATCTACTTCAAGATATGCTAAGAGTCTTGGATCAGGAGTTATCTCCTGGAGATCACACAAACAATCAGTTCTAGCAGATTCCACAACAGAAGCAGAATACGTGGCAGCAGCTGAAGCAACAAAAATAAATTGTGTGGCTCAGGAAAATTCTTGAAGATTTTCAGGTAAAACGAGCACAATCAACTCCACTCATGATTGAAAACAGCTCTGCAATAAAGTTGGCCAAGAACCCAAAGTTCCATGATCAAACAAAGCACATCAATACTAAATATCATCTGCTCCGACAGCATGTTGAGACCAAAACAATCCATCTCCGTCATTGTTCCACAATGAGAAAATTGCAGACATCTTCACCAAAGCGCTTGTAAGAGAAAAACTTGAAAGATTCAGAACGATGCTTGGACTCACCAACATCCCTTCAGATTAAGGGGGGGAATGTTGACACCTAATCCTCACGATTGGGTGACTTTATGTAAAGAGTTAAATTAGGAATGTGAACAGTCATCAAGAGATGAACTGAGTAGTCACACCCTTTTGTATATAACAATAGCATACCTAATGAAATGAATTGAATCAGTTTTACTGCCTATTGGAGAGTTACTACCTGGCCTGATAGTCTCCACTTTTATCTGGTTGTTGTATCATCAAAGAATTCTCACATGGGATAACTTACTTAAAAGAGGATTTCATGGTCCTTCTTACTGTCCTAACTGTCAAAATAATGAAGAAACCATTCAACACCTCATGGATTCCTACTGCATGGCCAATCAACTCTGGGAAAAGCTCACATTCAGATGCCAGAAACCTTGCAGAATTCTTGGGGATTTAAGAGGCACCATCCGCAATTGGACTCCAGCGCCCTACAACAGCAAAATTCTCAACAAGTTATGGACCATCCTGCGAGGTCTCCTTCTATGGACTATTTGGAAAGAAAGAAATAAACGAATTTTCAAAAATCATCTAACTTCCTTAGAAATAATATGGACTAACCTATGTCAGAACATCAAGGAAACTCTTGCACTGCATCAATGGACAATGGAGGACCTTCTAACCTAGCCATAGGAATTAAGCATTTGGGCCAACTGGAATCTACAGCTCCCACAAGTTCAATTGAATCCCCATAGAACCAGCATCACAACCAGGCAGCTTTCATATTGGTCACGCCCCTCTACAGGAGTGATTAAGTTAAATTTTGATGGCGCCTCTAAAGGCAACCTGGGCAAAGTAGGATATGGAGGCATATTTAGAAATCATGAGGGCCAACCCTTATTATCTTTTGTTGGCTCCATTGGATGGGACACGAACAACTCTGCAAAATTGGAAGGCTTGTGGCAAGGTATGAAGCTCGCTGACCAACATAACTTCTATCCAATTCTTATAGAAGGGGATACTCAAATACTCATCAATATGGCCACTCAAATACAACAAGGAAGATCTGCTTCACGAGTTGTCAACAGTTGGAGACTAATGACCAGACTTGAAACAATAGAGAAATGGATAATAGACAGAAAAGCAATAACTTTTATTCATGTCAAAAGGGACTGTAACAAAGTTGTTGATTTTTTAGCAAACATTGGGACAGATCAGGACCACATTCTACACTACGGTCCTCTCGACATCATAGATGACCAAAATCAATTGCAAATCTGCACTGACCTGGTGCAACAAGAAGCTCATTCCCTGGATGGTGGTTCAAGTTTTGAAAGGCACGCCATGCAGGCTGCGATGGCAATGGTGATTGGCGGTTAAACGAGGATCGGTGGATCGCAGAATGGGGAGACCAAAAGGAAAAGCCTTTACTTTTAGCGATATGCGATTGCGATCTGATCACATCGCAATTTCTCATCAGCGGAAACCAAGGGGTGGAGCCTTTACACCTTCATATGTGCGATGCGATGATGCAGACCCAACGATAGATCGCAGAATGGGGAAACCAAAGGGCAAGGCCTTTAGATATGGCGATATGCAATTGCGATCAGATCGCATCGGTGGAAACCAAGGGGCAGAGCCTTTACACCTTCAAATGTGCGATGCGATGATGTGGACACGACGGTGGATCACAGAATGGGGAGACCAAAGGGCAAGGCCTTTACTTATAGAAATATGCGATTGCGATCAGATCGCATCGCAAGATTGCTTCGGCGGAAACCTAGGGGTGGAAACCAAGGGACGGAGAATAGGCAGGGGCTGCCTGATGATAGTTCGAGGCCGACTGTGGCTGCCCAGGTGTTCATTATCTGGTCTTTTTGTTTTTGCTAGTGTTGCTTGGGTTCTAGTTTCCTTTCTGGACCATTCGTCAAGGAACCATCTTACTGTTTCTTTTGTGGGATCTGGACTTGAGAAGTGATACCATTTTGAGGTTTCTGCTCTCACTGGACTGGTTTCCCCAATGTTGGGGCAATCCAGATTTTGTTGATACTCTACGATACCTTGGTCGAGGCCTTGTCCTCTTTGTATCTTTCTGTACATATTAATAGAATACTTTTACTTAGAAAGAAAAACAATTAATAATTAATAATTATAATAATATAACTAAAATATAAATAATTATTAAACTTAATTAAAATAATTATATAATTAATACAATGTAATTAATATAACCATAAACCTAAAAAGAAAAAAGAATAATTAAATTAATTCTATCACAATTTAAAAAAAAATAGAACAATTTAAAAAATACTAATAATTTAATTAAATCTGTCAGCTAAGCATCTCTATATATATAATTGAAAAAAAGGAGACCAGTCTTTCAATAATCTTTCACACCCTGAAGATGAACCACCGTTGCTGGTTCGAAACGTCGATAAAAAAGAAACCTTATGCGATGTATTCAGAAGATAATCTAAATAATAATGAGACTCGTAGAAACCTCAAAGACAAAGATACATACATATATATAAATATTAGCATAAAACAATCATGATCCATGATGACCCTGTCAGACACAACATACACATATGTATACATATATAGACATTAGCACAATCATGATCAAAACATAATTAGCAAATACCCTAAGGTCAAGGTTAATATAACTCCCTTTATTTCACTCACCATTTACCCTAATGGACTCAAACGATCCAATTGGATGTCATACTCTTTCCTTCAGCTTCCCTTATACATGCAGTGAGCTTCATCTGGGTCTTACATTACTTGTTGGACTTCATTCATCTCTCCTTGATCTCCACTAATTTCCCTCATTCCCAACCAAATCCCAAGACCATCAAAACATAAAAGGAACGAACAAGGAATCCAAAAAGAAGAGAACCATGAAAACCAATAGAAATATTACATCACAAACAAAGTGGCAAGGCCTTGTACTAGACGCAATCTAAACCCATAATTAAGCTAAAAAAAATCACAAAATACCAAAGGCATAGTGACTAGTAAAAAACATCATGACTCAATCCCCATGGGCTGCCAATGCCTCTAAAGGAAAGCTCAACCCAAGCCTTCTTCAAGATTGCATGGAAATCTCTTTTGTCAGGTAATCCCCTATATCATATTGCCATAAACATAAAATTGTCAATGCATAAACAAACATAACAATATACCGGTTACCTTATTTTGTTAAGCACATTGCCTTGCAATTGGACACATCCATGCCATTTCTCAAAGGACTCCAATCCTTTGACGAATCCAACTACAACTAGAAACTAGATAATATACTTGTCAAATAAATGTTCATGAATATAGCACATATCCACATAATGTGAGACAAAATCAAGGTTAAGAAGACTTCCTATATGCAAAACAATCATTTATTTGGAATCGTGGTTTCCCAAACATATCCAAAGGAATTCTCGTGAAATTCCTTTCTTTTACATTTTACCTTGCCACAATTGAGTCTTATTATAAGCTATCTCATCACCCAGTTGTTAGTTATATAGACAAATCAACTATTACCTTGTCATGCTAATTCTAGGCATGTTTCCCCTACAACTATTCACACATGTCAATCACATGTTCCAAATATAAAGTCATCATGTCTATTAATTTGAAATCGACCTTTACCAAGACTAACAACATATCACAATCAACTCACAATCACTAGCCATAATACTATGACTAGCACCCACTTACACTCAAGTACATATCAACTGTTCTCAACACATATGTGTTAGCACTGTCATCTTAAAACAAGATCATTTCTTCATGCAATCTTATAGATACATACTCATATCATGCAACTAATCAAACATTCAAACAACAAATAAAAGACATAATAGACACCAAACACGCAAACACCAAATAGGCGACAAAATCAAACATTCATGCACCAAGTAGATGATATAATAAAACCCATACCTTAATGTATCTTAGGGGAGACTATCTTGTCTGCACAATCAGTCTAGATTATCACGATATAACTTCACAACATATCAACTCAAACATAAATAAGATCATGTTGTCCATAATAATAACTAGTTAACATATTGTTGTGATAAACTCATAAACAATTTTCATTCATGCATAACAATCACATATTACAGTTAGTCTAGATTAGTACAACACAATATCACAAATATGTAAGTTCATAGCTGAATACCATAACCATAACCATCTGTATAGGCCAATCCAGATCAACATGATACATATACCATCAAGATCTTAAATTCAATAACTATAATCATCAGATTCACTAACATATAACAACAACAAGCTAACATATAACATACTCATCAACAACATATAACATAATTATCAAGTTAATAACATAAAATAACAACAAGTTACTACCATGCATGACTATTTGGCACATGTCTATATGACCACAACGATTAACTAGCACCTATCATGCATGTAACCGCAACAACCATAGAATGACAAAAATGTTTATAACCCTAATTCATATAACAATCATGAAGTAGAATACTTGCATACCCACCATAAAAACTTGTATGACGATCTTCTCCTACCCCAAGGTCGAATGCTACAACCTCACTTTAATGATTTTCATATCTTCGTGGGGGCTTCACTACTAGAGCAATATCATACCACGTGCGTTCATATTGGGGGATATATATTGAGGAAAAAATGACATAATATATTGAGCATAGAATAGGGGGTAAAGGGTTTTTATATTGGGAGGTACAAAAAATGGAGCTCAAAGTTAATGAAAACATATAAAGGGGTATAAAAAAAGTTAATGAAAAAATGGATACCTACAATATCTAGTGAAAGTGGGGTTTTTTAAATTGGGATGGTGTATTGGGTTCATATTGGTAGGGGGTTAGATAATGTGATTTTTATAGGTATTTTCCAATATGTAGTCAAATTGAGGGTATTTTTTAGTATGCCACGAACACATGCGCTATATCATAGGTTCATTCAGTGAAGCCCTGTGCATCTCTTGCTTCCTCTCAAACAACACATCAACATCATAACATACCAGTAGCATCATGATGACACAACACCACAACAATGACCATCACAATGCATATCTTACCAACTATATATGCATAACCATGACCATGACAATGCATGCATAACAACATATAGACATTGACATGCATAACAAATGCATATACAACCGATATGCATTCATGAAAAACACTTCCTAACACCAACTTCATCAAATTCTATATGACAACACAATTATAACAATGACCATCGCCATGCATACATAACAAGAACATATACATCCTTCATGCATGCATGACAAATAGATTCCGCCCATCTAGTCCAATTGTTGAACTATTCTATGATACCACTCTGTAACATCCTCCTCCCACATTTTCCCAAGTTACTGGCTTACCAAGGTAAACATGTGACAAAGAGTTACTATGATATGATTCAACCTCCTGGATAACCTTAAGGAAGTGAAATCGACAAATCAAAACCCTTAATGACTTCCCTATTAGGTGTTATAGGATCCCCAAGGCCTAACCACCCTTCCACGTGCCTAGAATCTGAATTAAACATCTTTTTTCAATGCCTTGATCTCCTAGACGCTGGAAAAACACTGCCAAATTTTGACTGAAACCCTCCAGTCGCATGTATGATGCCTACAAAGGAGCGAATGTAGTCTTTTTCAACCAGTTATGTGTCTGTGACTGCGACATTTAAACCACTTTTTCAAGATAGGATCTAGACCTCCACCTAAAACTTAATGAAACTTTCCAGAACCATGATTGACACAAAGAAAATACCTTCCATACAAATATTAGACAATAATTGACCTAACTAGGCGTAGCCATGACATACATTCTGTCAAAAATATCATGAACATGAAATCTACAAGTCATAAATACACATTTTAACAAAGGGGTCTCATACGTTGATCCAGGAGGATCTTGTGAGTCCAGTGTATCTAGAGAGATCAGGTCATCCTTAGCTTCGTCAAGTTTGCTAGTGTTCTTTAGTCACCATGGTGCAGAAATTCTTCTCGGTAAAAATGACTAATGGTGTGATGAAAAATGTTTAAAAAGAACCTAGTAGTATGGTGTTAAGGACAAAGGCATAAGATAAATTCTATGCTAAATACCAAACTAAATATCGAGCACTAAACCTATGCTAAAGTCCTAGACCTAACACTATGGTGTAAAACATGTTATTAAAACCATAACCTAAGTATAAAACCCACTTTCGGATGTATTAAAAATGCAATGCAAATGTAAAAACTAACCCATAGCCCTAACCACATCATTTAGACTGCGTCAGAACTGCAAGGAGTTAAGGGCTCATGTGAGAAGTTTCTTTTAACGTTGGGGTTAGAGTTTGCAATGGAGTATTAATCGCATGTCATAACCATTGGAGCCATGGATAAGTTTTGGTTAGCATGTGAGTAGGAAACTGCAGACAATTGTCCGCTAGGTGTTCACGCTGAAACCACAAGAGATAATGGCTATGTGGCACGTTGTGTTGTGTTAGCCCTATTCACATGGAGCAGTTAAGGCCCACAAGCTGTTACCTGACTTCCAGCAGAGTTATTTTAGCCTAAGGTGCTTTTTTGGGTTTTTGTTGTTGTTTGCACTATTTTTAATTGATTCACCATGTAACCACTTACCTAAGGTGTCAACTAATCATAAGACTAAGCACATTCAACCTTAATACATCCATTCATGCCTATCTTAGCCATGAGAGCCTCGAATGAACCTAGGAGGCTATAAATTCATCAATTTTCTCATGTAAAAGGCATTAGAGTGATTTTGGAGTCTTGTAAGTAGATGCTGAGCAAGAGAGGCAGTAATTGATTTTAGGGTACCTTGGCCATCCGGAGGCGGAATTGGGATCGAAGACAGGAGTTGGAAAGCTAGGAGAGAGATATTTCTGTTGACATAGACCAAAAGTTCCTGTGTGCATATTCAGTCTGGTATTTTTGATGTGTAAAATACCTCTTTTGATCAATCCTAATAAAGTGGACGCCCATCTTGAAAGCGGACTTGGAGGCTAGTCCATCAAGGACGAACTCCATTATCAATTATTGTTGTCTTCTATCTCTATTTTTACTACAAATTCAAGCTTAATTATGTTTCTTAAGTTATTGATTCAGTATTAAATCAACTACTTTCCTTAAGTCTTCCACATTCAACACTTAAGGTTAACAATCAATTATCTGTTGGCAATTAATCTATTCTACTTCAGTTTTAGTTTATGATCGATTTCAGATCATATAATTTGTTATCAGAGCAGGTTGTGTTTGGTAGAATTTTTTCTAGTGAATGTTAACCAGGTCAAGGACACAACATGGAGAAGGAACACTTGAGGAGTTTGATCCAAAGATTTGAAAGAAAAAATTCGCTCATAAATCAACCATGACAAGATCTGATGTAGGTGAAACTCCCGAAGGGAAGATGAGTGAGGAACAATTTCAGAAAGTGTTTTTGAGCATGCAAAAGATGTTGGAAGAACTCTACAAAGATAAGAAGGCGAGATATTCAACTTCTTCTTCAAAGACATCAAAGAAGGACAAGGGTAAAGGCAAGGCTGATAAACCTCCTTCTCCTTCATCATCTCCATCACCATCAACATCATCTTCTTCTTCTTCCAGTTCAAATTCTGAAACAAAAAACAAACATAAGAAAACTTGATGTAAAATTTGAGTTACCTATTTATGATGGCGAAATGAATCTAAAAAGTTAGATAACTGGATTAAGCAGTTAGAATTGTATTGTCGTATTCAGAACATTTCTGGAGATAAAATGAAAATTAAGTTAGCTACACTTAGAATGCGGGGAAAAACATTAATCTGGTGGGAAAGTAAAACTCGAATAGATGTAAAGAGGAAAGGTAAAGTCATCTCTTCATGGTCTAAGTTTTTAAAAGCTCTCAGGAAACAATTCTATCCTTTGGGACACATGCAACAATCTATTATTGATTGGCAACATTTGAGGCAAGGTAAGGGGCAGAGTGTTCAAGATTTTGCTCAGGAATTCAGGAAGAAAGCTTTGGCACTTAGTATTCCATTGGATACACGTGAAACTTTATTAAAGTACATTGGTAGTTTACATTCATATTTACAACATACACTATTGATGTTTAATCCTGATGACTTTGATGAAGTGTGTGTTGAAGCCATACATATTGAATCAGGTGCCGGGCCATTAAAGTTTTCACAAAAACCATCTAGACAGTTGGAAATAAAGGATTCCAAAGACAGTAAGAGGAAGTCCAATTTGAAGGGAAAGAGATTAGTGACAACTCAGAAGGAAAGTGAGAGACCTACTTGTACTCATTTCTAGAGGACCAGACACGATGAGTCCAAATGTTGGAAACTTCACCCAGAAATTAGACCAAAGAAGTTCCAGAAGAAGAAAGGTGAAAAGAAGGCTAATGCAGCAATCCAACAAGACTTGGGCTCCGATTCAGGGGATGATGGTAAAATAACTGCAATGGTTTTGACAGGTAAAACTTCTGACACTGGTTCAAGTTCTAGTACTTCTGCATCTTCTTCAAACATAAATCATCTAAATGAGGATAAAAGGGTTGAATTATTTCATATAAGGATAGCTTCTAAGCACAAGAAAATAGATACATTATTTGACAATGGATCACAGGTAAATTTAATATCTGAAGATTTAGTTAAGAAATTGGGTTTGGAGACACAGAATCATCCAAGACCATACCCACTAGGTTGGCTAAATAAAGAGACAGATTAATTTCACAAAGCAGTGTCGGTTAAAATTTGCCATAACAAATAATTACATTGATGAAGTGGATTTATATGTGATTCCAACAAACATATGTGGAGTAGTGTTAGGAAGTCCTTATCTCTATGATCATGATTCAGTGTTTCATAGGAAAAAGCATAAATATCAGTGTAAGAAATATGGTATTGTATATATTGTCAGGGCACATAAACTCAAATCACACTTGGATTTAATTTCAGTTAATCAGATGAAGTGATTAATAATTTCAAGTAAGAAATGTGTACTCATGGTTATAAAAGAACAACATAAGGATCAACATGATGCTTTTTCAGGTTGTAAGTCTCAGTTTAAAGATAGTTTGGTTAAAATGGTAGAATCTTTTCCAAGTCTATTTAAAGAACCAAAACATCTTCGTCCTAAGTGAGAAATACAACATGAAATACAATTGATGTCTGATTCCCCTCTTCCTAACATCGGAATGTATCACATGTTAGTTATACAGAACAAAGAAATAAATAAAAAAAATCCAGGAATTGATTGAAAAAGGTTTTATTAGACCCAGTTCATCTCCATGTGGCTCACTTATAATTTTAGTTCCTAAGAAAGACGGGACATGGAGAATGTGTGTCAACTTTAGGGCCTTAAAAAGGATCACAATAAAAAATAGGTATC
>APFE030114826.1:272009-307796 GCA_000404065.3 Pinus taeda | reverse complement strand
ATACATAATATAGGCAAGCCAACCCATTCCCTTGTCTCTAGGGGTCGAGCTCATCATCCTAGGAGTTGTTTCAACCAACTCTAAACAAAGCACTACAATCTAGGCAGTCAAAACAACTTGCCTCTATAAGGTAGGAAACCAATTCATTCATTAAATTTTCACCTTTTAATGAATGAATCTTCTAGAACAAGTAATTAAGTGTCAAAATAACATCATGTTTCATTAATTACATCAAGAGGAGTGAAAAATCACATCACAAGTCAAAACTGGTCAAATTGGTTGCATTTCCTGAGCTGAAAGATGAAAATTTGGCCAAAAAGCCCTGTGCGCCGCGCGCCTGAGCCCTATGCGCCGCACGCCTTTCAACCTATTTTTGGAGCACTTCCTGGCATCCACATGCAGCTCCCAATAGCTAGTTGGAAATATCTGGATGTCTGCTATCCATCCCAAGTGGAATTTTGCAATTTGGAGCTCATTTTCCCCCTCAAAATGTCATTCTCCCGGAGGTACTTCCTGCTGGTGCAAAAGGTGGCAGAAAGGTGATTTTCATGGTGTTTTTGAGCCTTTTGGTCACCCAAAACTTAATGAAATGCTTTGGCAATAGCTGAGCATGTATAATTCATCATGACAAACCCAAAAATGTAGAGTTTTCCTCCAGCCAGTGTCCCAATCTTAAGCGCGCGCGTCGACGCGCTACGCATTGAGCCAAAAAACCTGTTTTTAGGACAAAATTTTCAAAATGACAAAAATTTCTCAGAATTTGCTCAAATTTGGCGTGAAGACCTTCCATCATGTATTGTGCCCCGCCAATGAAGTCTCGGCCAGAATTTGGAGTGGATCGGGCTTTTTTCACCGTTTTAGTGCTTTGCTCAATCGCCTCTTTAGGATCTTCATTTTTGCTTTGCAGACATGCATACGAGCCCAATAATGAGTTTCATATAACGAAGCATGTCTTTGTCTCTGTTTTCCTTCGCCAACAATTTCTCCAAATGAGTGTTCACACGGATGAGCATAGACTCTCGATCAATCGGTGTCAAATCACCGGGTCTCTTTCGGGCCAATTCTCGATCTTCACGGATTTGCCGCAGCTCATAAAGTGTATGTTCATCCTCTAGCTGTTTGTTGCACTACTCCAAGTAGTTAATCACCCACTTAGCCATCTGCAATTTATTTTGCAGCGAGTCATTCTCAGCCCTTTTCTCCCGGATGATCTCCTTTAGCTCCGAGCTAGGAGAGCTCGCATCAACATCAATGAACTCCGTGTCCCGACCTCCTGAAGAACCCTCATCATGCATGGGCCTCTTGCCCCTATCGTGGATCTGTACCTATGCTGAAGAAGAAGGCGAGACCCCTTCCACATGATGTGGAGATAATACTCGTCATGTAGATGCAAATAAGGCCCTGTGGCCTCACTGGTATGTCACATATGGAGGAGCACTTGTATGCTCAGTCTCAGGAATGTCTGGCTGGTGTGAAGGCACTCCCTCATCATGAACTATCTTGGGAGGTGGCTGTACCACTGAGAATAAGTCACAGGAGATGAAATCCTCCCAAGTAATGCCCTACTGTGTCAACTGATGTATCACTATGATTTTGATCAGCGCGTAATGATATATGCTCTTATGTTGATGTGTTGGGCTCTTCCTTTGTACTAAAGTCACGATCCTCTCTATGTTGCGACACATGAAGTACGGAATGTTCATCATACGTACCCTTGTGAAATGCATCAACAAACGGACATGGTATGCATAGAGACATGAGAATCTGCCCTCGCAACTGAAATATCGAATGATGAGTTTCATTAATGGTGCAAACTCATCCTTCAGGAATCTGAAAGGAAAAACTATGCTCATGTGTCTCATATACCCGGGTTTGATGTATGGCTCATAGTAGAATCTGTCTAACTGCTGGCGTTTGCCCCATTCCTCTCCTATATTTTGTATCCCGATGGCCTGAGCAATATTTATGGTGACAAGGTGAAATTCACTTCGGCGAGGTTTACATGACCATCATGTAAATGTAGAACAAATAAACGGACTAGTTCCCAATGATGCTGGGTTTGTGAGATCATATCACAGTATTGGAAACATGATTGACGCTGAAAACAATCCATTGCAAGTGGGCAAGCCTGCAATTGAGCCAAAGAAGTAGGCTCCTCCCTGACATGCGGACCACCTTTGCCACTTTTGTGATACCTCTGTGGCACATTTACCTCCGGTGTAGAATCACTGTTATACTCCTGCTCATAGACTGACTCAGTCTCTGACATGACTTTGAAAACAAGATAGCTGGAATATATATGCTGATGTATAATCTGTGTGTACAATTGACTGTAAACTGTTCTTTGCGCTAAAAATGTTGTAAATTTGTGCAGAGAGGAGGCGATTTGATGCTCTTTCAAACAAGTTTCAAGCTCCAAACCGAGTGCGCCGTGCACCTCACCCAATGCACCGCGCACCTCTGATGCGCCACGCGCTTGTATTTTTACACTGTGGCTTTGTGCCCAGTGTGCCGCGCGCTCCTGATGCATCACGCGCCTAGCCCAATGCGTCGCGTGCCTGGAAACTTCTCTAACTTCCACTCAAACTCACAATTTCGCCTTAGAATGATCTTCTTCACTCTTGGCATGTACAATGAGTTGAAAATGTAGTGAAATATCTTTATAAAGAGTCCCTTTTGATTTTTGCTTGGTCGACAACCCATTTTGTAATGTTTTGTCGTTGACACTTTTTCAGGATTAATAGGCTTCTGACTTTTTGGTTTCCTCCTTAAATTTGGTTGAAATAATGATTTTCTTTGACAATTTTTTTGCTGGGATATCTATGATATGTTCTGGCAAAGGAGACCAAGGCTGCACCTGGACAATTCAAGAACTGAAATTTTTGAAAATTTATTACAAAAATGAGATGACGACTTATCTTCAAAATAGAGTTTTGAAGAGAAGTCCTAATCTCTGTTGGTGTAAAAATTCTCTTACTGTGGATTCTCCGATCAAAGATTCAAAAACCACACACCATAGATCTCTGAAATCCAAGTCCTAATATATCTGTATAATGATAAAAATTATTGAGGTAACCACCTATCGAGGACATCCCTCTGGCCTGTTGGTCTTCTTAGACTTTGCAAAACGAAATTGACTTAACCCTAGACCTAATGATCGAGAACACTTGTCATGACCTAAAAATTTGACCTCTTGATTTTTATGAATAGACCTGAACCAACAATGCCAAACATGAGGGGAATGAGTGACACAAACCATTCCGTCAGAGTTATGGCATGCCTAACGAAATGCAACTGATCGAAACTGATGGGACACCTAAACATGAAATGCAAAAAAGAGCTTTGATCTCTGACGGAGGGATAACTAGACCAACTCTAACATGTATTGTGCCATTAATTCTTCTTCTTCTAGTTATATTGTTCAGCTTGATCTTTAAGATTCCACAAATTGATAGTAGAAGTAGGTTATAGTATTCTGCCTTGATTTATATTGCATTATCGGGTTAACCTATCATAGATTTTCTACAATGACCATGATGGAATAATGTTGCTTCACTGTCTTCGGAAACCTTGTGATGAAGTCCATAGAATTGACCTTCGATTTCCATTCTAGAATTGTAATCTATTGTAGGAGACCAGCTAGATGCTTACACTCTACCTTCACTTGCTGGCAATTGAAGCATCTAGCCATGAACTCTACTACATCCTTCCTCAAATTCAACCAATAGTAATGCATCTTCACCATTGTAAGTGTTTTCTAATAACCTAGGTGACCTGAATATGGTTTTGCATCAAAATTCCCTTAAGATCACCTTCTTGATCTCACTTCTATCTAGTACATATATCATGTCTCGGAACCTGACCATTCCATCTACTATAAGACAATTGTCCATGCCATGTGCACTTGCACCTATACATGTACCTGTACCTGTACCTATGCCACTACATGTACCTGTACCTACACTTGTACTTGTACCATGACCTATACATGTACCTGTACTATCACCCTGCTGCAGCCTGTGCACAATTTCCATATACCTAACATCCTGTTGTCCCGATTGCAAGATCCCATCCTGTAAGTCTATCCCATAGGAGCTCACAATTGCCAAGTGATGTAGCTATACCCATCTGCTAACAACATACTCCACCCTATTCTATTTACCTCTGATGTACCTAATCTCGAAATCAAACTCGTTGATCATGTCCAACCATTTAACTTGCCTAACATTCAAATTTAGCTGGTCAAACAAATACTTCAACCCAATGTGATCACTCATAAGCATAAACCACCTACCAAGAAGATACTGCCTCCACATCTTTAGTGCATGTATAATCGTTGCTAACTCAAGATCATGTGTCAGGTAGTTATGCTCGTTCTCATTTAGTTTCTGGGACTCGTAGCATATCACCTATCCATCTTGCATAAGGACTCCACCAAGCCCTCTCTTGCAAGCGTACGTGCATACCACAAATTCTTTATCCCAATCTACAGTCTATAGTACTAGTGAATGTGTCAATGACTACTTAAGCTTCTCAAAGCTAGCTTCACACTGCTTTGTCCATTCAAACTTCTTACCTTTCCTTTTCAATGATGTAGTGGGATAAACAATATGTGAGAAGTTCCTAATGAACCTCCTATAATATCCTATTAGACCCATGAAATATCTTACCTCGTCCACACTCTTAGGAGCTACCCACTCCATGATGGCCCTTATCTTCCCTGGATCTACTGAAATTCCTTCCATGTAGACATGTCCCAAGTAGTGCACCTCAGTATGAAAGAAACAACCCTTGCTGAGATTAGCATATAATTGATGCTCCCTCAATAAACTTAGCACTATTGCTAAATTATTGGCATTCTCTTCATCATTTTTAGAATATACCAATATATAATCAATTAACATAATAAAAAACTTATCCAAATATGGACGCAACACATTATTCATCAAACACATGAATGTATCTAGAGCATTAGTTAAGCCAAATGGAACAAAAAAAAACTCATATTACCCATACCTAGTCCTGAACACAGTCTTGTAAATGTCCTCCTCTTTTATGCTTACCTTATGGTATCCGGATTTCAAGTCAATCTTCGAGAACACTACTTCTCCCTTCAACTAGTCAAACAAGTCATCAATCCTCAGCAAAGAGTACCTGTTCATGATAATCACTTTGTTCAACTTACTGTAATCAATGTATAATCTAAGAGTACCATCTTTCTTCCTCACAAACAAGATTGGTGCACCCCAAGGTGATACACTTGGCCTAATGTATCCCTAATCCAACATTTCCTTCAACTGCAACTTTAACTCAACCAACTCAGGTGTGCTCATTTTGTAAGGTGCTTTTGATGCTGGAGATTCCCTTGGAACTAACTCAATAGAAAAGTCTACCTCCCTGTAAGGTGGAAACTCTGTAATGTCCTCAGGAAATACATCTTTGAACTACTACAAAACTGGGTATCTATTCAACACATCTTCATCCTCAACCTCCTTACCCTTATCACTAGAAATGTGTACTACAAATAGCTTTCACCCTCTCCTGTGGCCATGCTTTGATTCATAATTGTCACCATCCTAACTAATGTGGCTTCCTTCTTACGTTGCAAGAATATTGGTTCTCTATTATCATCAGCACATGCAATAGATTTGTCATAGCAGTCAACCTTGGTTCTATATAGATACAACCAATCCATGCCCAACAACATATTGTATGATACCAAAGGTAACACATTCAAATGTGTTGTTGTAGGCATACCATTTAAATAAAATGTGAAAGCTCTTACCCAATGATGAACTCGCTTCTTTGTACTTGTATCCAACTGCACTAACCAAGGCTCTCCATGCAATTCCTTAATCAAACTACACTTATCCACCAAGTTAGGACTAAAATAGCTATAATTAGATTCAGGGTCAATCAAAATATAAATAACTGGATCACAAAGCTTACCATCCATCTCAATGATAGATGCTTGGTTTTTTGTCTGTCTATTGTCCACTACTGCACAGATATGTTCAATACTATGACCAACATCCCCAACAGTCTGTGCCTCATTTGCACTGTATATCTTAGGCCTTACACCCTGATGTTGCACACAATCTCTCCTAAGGTTATCCTTACCACATGCCCAACACTCCAACTGACTAGCGCCCTCACCTCTATGATGTTGATGCTATGACCCATGTCCATGTCTTGCTGCATTAAATCTATTTTGTGGGGCCATAGTTTCTTTCTCATCTTCATGTTGAGGCCTTGTCCTCTTAGGCTTCCATTTACCTCTACCTTTTTCTTTTCCCTTCCATCCATGTCAAGGTTCATTCTTATGTTTTGATTGTTTATAGAAATGCTTCAATTTCCCAATAACTTTCTCAAGTGACTAAGTCTCATCATACTCAATCCAATCTCTTAATGCTAATGGCAAACCACTAACAAATCTTTGAACTTTAGCCTTTTCATCAGTAAGATATGGTACATACCTTAATAGCTCTAGAAACTTGGTCATGTACTCTTTGTTTGTCATTGATCCCATCTTTAATTCATTCAATGCTTTAGCCTTACTGGCATAGTACCTTTCTGACAAGAACTTCTTCCTAAAAAGCCTCTTAAATTCCTGCCAACTCAAGTCATCTTTCCTGATGTCTCTAACCCACATAGCATCTTCCCACCAGATGTCTCCTTTACCTTTCAAGCTGAAGATAGTTATTCTAACCTTCATGCTATGTGTATTCTCATGCAACTCAAAGAATTTGTTCATCAAGTATCCAAGCCTCCGCATCTTTTGGCTTCTTCACATCTCCATCAAAAGTAGGTGGTTTTTCTTTCTTGAATTCATTTGGTAAGCATCCCCTATCATTCATCCGATAAGGATGATAGCGATGACAATCATGATTTCTATCAGAACCAAGACTAGAATAATAAATATACTCATCGCCCCTCATTTTCAAAGTGTCCAACCACCTGCCATCTCTCACTGTATCAGATCTATCTGACCTATGTCTACTAGGAGATCTACTACCATATGCTCAATTAGTCACATCCTCATGTGAATGGCTGATCTGAAGCATCCCTTGTCATGCCAGTTCTCACAAACTCTTAAGAATAATAGCATTGACCTCTACTTGTTTCTCTTGTGCCTTTATGATCCAATCATTATCTACCTTACAACTCCTTATCTCTTCCTTCAAGATTCTCAATGTATCGACCAAATCACAATAAACCAACATACCTTATTATAGCTCGAGAAGGATACATTTTCTGCAAGATCTCCAAATTAGCATAATACATGTATAACATAATCATAATAGTAGATCGACATATGCAAGTAAATGTATCAACACATAAACATCACTCTAACTACGATCCATTCATCAATGCAAGGCCATATCAACAATGCATGCTACTACCTCATGCATGACAACAACCACTACTCCATTATACACACTTCTGCATGCAACTAACAATATGCATAAGTAATGCCTAGATAACTACAAATATGCATAAACACATATAGTCGAACATAATCGATCAGCTCTTGCAATCAACCTACAAGACTGATACATGTAATCAAAATATTCAAAATCTAACCTAACATACAAGGATATAAGTAGGTGATATAAAATCAACATGTAAGCGACAAATAACCATATATAGTTAGTGGCATACTCATGCCAAATACTCTTTATGAAATCAACATCAAATTCTCTATGATAACCATATTACAACCCTAATATAGCATCAAGAAATTGCAAAAAGTATGTAGTGTAAGAAACACACATGCAACTCACAGGCATTCATGACTAACACATTCAACCCATCCATTTCGAGAGTTGAACCATGCACTAATACCACTCTCTCACACCCTCCTCCCACATCTACCCAAGTAACCTTGCCAACCAGGGTAAACATGATATGAGAGTCTATTATGTTCAAAGTTGACATCCTATGTGACCTTAAGGAAGTGGAATCAATGGAACATCACACACAGTCATCAAACATCATCAATAGAACCCTGAGGAGACAAGTCAGCTACTCAGACAGCCTATCCCTGGGCCCCACTATTGTTATGGATCTCTTAGGCCATAGTCACTCTCATGCTATGGGAAAGGGAGAGACCAAAAACCTAAATTCACTCTCATGGGCTCGCCTACTAGCCACTATGGACCAAACTTCCCAGTTTTGTACTAGCGACCCTAGGATTTAAGCCACATTTTTAGGTCTAGAGACCAATCCATTGCACAGAATGGAATGAAAGCTTGAAATAAATAAAAGTACAGGGAAACAATGGCACAAAACTAATAATCTCAACAAGACCTTAACCAAACCCATACTAACCATGACAGGCATTTTGTCAAACATATCATCGGCATGTAACCTACAAGTGTAAACAATATAATTAAGTGTAGGGATCTCACACTTCTCTGATAATATCTATAAACCATTATTCCCTCATGTCATTTGCTGCATATTCATCCATTAAGTCATAGGCACATTATCCATTCATATACAAGTAAAAACATGCTAAGAGCCATACATAGTTGTTGTCATAAAATGTGCATATAACCAACATAATAAGAACAAAAATAAAATAAACAAATAAGCCATCAAAATCCATATATACACCAATGAATTTACACATGAAAACCAATGGAATGAATTTCTCATTAGTCAAAGCAATTAACCAACCAGTGATGAGACTACCACATTCCACCTGACCATATATTTGTTGAGTCAAGTCCCTCTTCAGCCAATCACCCCCATGCCATATTCCAAACATGATTGTGTGACTCATAGAACACATCAAAAACACCAATCAATTTGGATACCACGAGAGTTCTCTGCCTACACCGTGAGGAATTTGGGTGCCTCCTAGTCTCTCAATATTTATTGTGCATCCACAATTTGATCCAGGGAGCATTATGATCAGAAAATGATCATCGATGACTTTTTAATCCTCAAAAATGAAAGTCAAAGTATGCTCTTGGAAAGGGTATCATTGCATAGATATCTTTATTCTGAATCTAACACAATTTGAATGGACTAAAACAAACTTCGAATGAAGGAGTTATTGTAAAATGAAAATTTCCCAATGTCCTTAGAAAAGGAGGCAATTTCATTCATTTCCAAACTATATTGAAAAATGTTGAATTTTTAGTATAGGCTCACGGGCCAATCCACAGCTGCCATGTGGCAAGCTAGAATTGTGCCATGTGGTCTATTCTGATTGGTCAAGGAGGAAATCGCATTGAAGAAAGCTAGTGGTGTGTTATCAGACCTTGGCCTTCAAGGAATTGCGATAAGCGATCAACGATTGCACGTGGATCATTGGATTGGGTGCACAGATCAACGGTTAGAATGCGATCAACAATATCAGTGATTGGGGAAGGTTAAGGACCATGACCCGTGTGACAATGCGATTTGCGACATGTGACATCGGTGATCAGCGATCGGCAAATTGCATTGCAAACAATACAAAGGCCATTGCATATGAGATATGCTGAAATTCCAATATGCGATATGCACAGACCCAAAAGGTTATAGATGTGAGTCTATATTTCTTTGAAATTCGGATAAGGCTCACGGTTAATTTTTCAATGTATTTCCAATTATTTCGTGGTATTGTTAATGTATGTCCTATTTCAGGATTAATACTAGAGAAAGGCCAAATGGTGGGGTAAATCGGCGCCCACAGTTCCCTTCATTTGTAAAACTGTTTCTATTCTGAACATTTCAATTCATGCTATAAGCGGTATGTTGTAACAAAAATGTGTTATAAAACACGATGAATGCAGAGCAACATGGGAGGGGGGATTCCTCGGGAAGAAGACAGAGAGCTTGAGTGTGCAAGAGCTTGAGTGCTAGAGAGCCAAGAAGAAGGTTGTGCCAGATGGAGAGGCAGAGCTAGACAGAGTTGCAGAGCTATAGAGTGAGAGGGCCAAACAGAGCCAGATAGCCAGACAGAGCCCGAGAGTTACTCAGAGAAGCTTGAAAGCTAGAGCACCGCAAAGCCGCAGAGACACAGAGCTTGATAGAGGCGAAGTGAGAAGGTGAGCCAAATAGCCAGAGGGTCAGGCAGACCCATAGAGCTACAGAGACAAAGCCAGAGAGCTACAGAGCCAGAGAGTTCAGAGAAGCATCAGAAGACTGCTAAAGGCCGAGACAGTGTCATCCGTGGAGGAAGGCTAAGAACAAGATGCAATGCAATACTTGAATATATTTCACCAAGACAACGACAGATGTAGATGGTATTCTAAGCCCAATTGGTTCAGTTCAATAACCATTGGAGTTGAGAATGGAGATTGTAAAAGAAATCAAGCCATAATCCCAAAGAGCTTAGTTGAATTGACAAGTGCTCACAGAGACGTAGCCCATGAGAGTTGGGTGAAATCCTTTATTATATTGATGTCACGAGTGTGCTTATTTGTTGCATTATTTACTATTATGAGTCTATATCAGTTTAAGCAAATGAATCATTAAATCACTTAATTAGCATATCTCAAACATAACCATACAACTATTCAAGTTCTTAATTCTGCACAATTGTCAACATAAACTAGATATAGAATATATTTCATAAGCTTTGGAATGGGAGAGGTTCTCGTAAGTTTGATAAGAAGTCTAGTTCCCCATTTCATATCAGGTGGTATCAGAGCTAGTTATACCTTAGATCAGGTGGTATATCAGATCATGTTATATCATATCATAATGCTTGATTGACAGAGCAAATTGTTTTCTTTTTTAGCTTGAAAGGTGTTTTAAACAGTACAGAGGATTTCGCTGTTTGTAAACTGATTGTTGTTTGAGTTTGCAAAGGTTCAGGAAAAGCTACTGATAGCTAAGTCCAGGAGAGGACAAGAAGGAAGAAGGGTTGAAGACATTCTTCTTATCCCAGAGGACCTCAAGGCAATCCTTGAAGCACAAGAGGTTTGTTACAAAAGGCTGTGTGAATGAAAGCTTGACTCTGAAGTCATTTAGTTCATAAATCTGTCTAAATTTTGTTGAAGTTCTTTTGTTCATTTTCATAATGACAACTTCTACAAGTGAGTCCTCAAAACCCTCCTTCATCACAAGATTCTATGATAATTACATGATGCAAGACTCGTTCATCATGATGGATATGGTGAGAGAAATGAGTGTTGGACTTCGAGAGCAGTTAAATTCCATGAAGGAAGAGCAGCAGTTGCTTTCTAACAAATTGCAGGAAGTGGAAGGCCAACTTCATATTGCAAATATGGATCTAGAAAGGGTGCATGAGTTGGATACATAGCTCGTTGCCAAAGAAGCCTTAGTTAAGTATCAGCTTGAAGAAGAGGTAAATAATTCCATTTTTTCTTCAAATTCTTCTAAAAATGATTATGTTGCTTCTTTTGAAAAATGTACCAGAGGCATAGGATCCAAGTTAATGTCCAAAATGGGATATCAAGGAAAAGGCTTGGGAAACCATGAATATGGTATAGTTGATCCAATAATAGTTGAGGAAAGGCCTAAGTATTTGGGTCTTGGCTATGGACAAGTTATGGAGAAAGTTCCAAAGCTTCCATGAAGACAATTGAAGCAATTCCTAGTAGGAGTTTTATTACAGGTCTTCTACCTCAGGAGTGTGAAGATTGTATTCATAGGGAATGCAATAGCTTGAAACATCATTTTCTGGAAGAAGGTGTTCATAAGCATGAACTTGAACAAGAGAGTTGTGGAAACTCTAAAAGCAATGAAGAGGTTGATGGTGTTCCAAAGGGAGCTACTTCTTCATTCAATTCACCTCCTCATGAAGGTAATAAAGGTGAAAAAGAAAGGTATAAATATTGTTTTAACCATATTCCTTTTGATTATATTCAGCATGGTGAATTTCCATATAAGCATGAGAAAATAATTGCATGTTCCTTTTGTGGTTTGGATAACCATAGTGTTTCTAGATGTTGGAAGAGAATGGCCGCAAACAGGAAACTTTTCAAGGAAAAGAATCAAGAAGCCAAAGGTCCATTGGACAAGGCAAATCATGCTAGTGAGAATATGCACATGCATTGCACTTATTTCCATAAACAAGGACACATTGCTGAAAAGTGTTGGACTTTGAATCCAACAATGCTTCCACGAAACTTGAAGAAGGTGGAAAGAGAGAATGGCAGGAATGGAAAGAAAGATTCCATAATCGATGTGTTTTAGGATGATTCACATATTGATGATGATGTGTAGACAAATGAAACTCCTTTGAAATGGATTGGTAAGAAATGGTTAGAATTCTTATCCAATTAAAGTTTCATATCCTTTAATGTGAAAGGAAATGCATTATATCTATATTTCTTTGCTAATGGAATGGAAGTTGCAAGATGGAAAAGTTGAGTATGCAAGCTCACTTTATTGTAGTAGAATTATGTTCATTTTAGCTTTGAAAGTACATGTACATGTGATCAAGGATCCTGTACTTATAATTATACTAAAGAGAAAGTCGAAGGATGAAATGCATGCATGAGAATGATATGCATGAACACAGGGATGATGATGATCTCCTTGTATTTTGAATATGTATGTGTGAATAACTTGAAGGGTTGATTACTTTGTTTAAACATGCATGTAATGTAATATTTACTGGGGAAAATTTGATTTGGTCTCCAAGATTGTAAAAGGGATATAATGATGAACTGTTTCATCTTTGTAAAAGAATCCTTAAAGTTCTTTTGTACATGCTTGACTTGAAGGGTCAATTGTTGATAGGGCGTGTATTGATGGCTTGTGTTTTACTCAATCATTTGTAAACAAGAAGTGAAGACATGATGATCATTCACATGATGTGAAATTTGTTTCTTTTGATGAAGTAAGAAATTATGTTGTCAAGTTGTTTTCTTGTATTCTGACAAGATGTCAGAATTTGCAGCAGCATTCAGCATTATTGTTGAAAGCATTAGATTACATCATGTTTGTTGAACTAGCCTTGGATCGATGATCAAGGAAGAGAAGTCCAAACTACCTATTGTAACCTTCTAAGCAGGATTTCTGCATGAATTCAAGAAGAAAGACAGTTCTTAATCAGAGGACAAGCACATCTAGGAAGGAAAGTATTGACTATCGTCAAGTTTTGGTTCAGAGGCACTAGATATGCAAGGCAAGTGTATGGAGGCTGAAAGAAGAGGGTGTTGTTACTCTGATCTACTGTATAGATCAGTATATTACTATTTTTGGGTCCAAAAGATTCCTAATGGGGAGGAGTGATAAGAAAATGAACCTCGATGACTTTTTAATCCTCAAAAATGAAAGTCAAAGGATGCTCTTGGAAAGTGTATCATTACGTAGATCTCTTTATTCTAAATCTAACACAATTTGAATGGACTAAAATGAACTCCAGATGAAGGAGTTATTGTAAAATCAAAATTGCCCAATGTCCTTAGAAAAGGAGGCGATTTCATTCATTTCCAAACTATATTGAAAAATGTTGAATTTTTAGTATAGGCTCACAAGCGAATCCACAGCTGCCGTGTGGTAGGGCAGAATTGGGCCATGTGGCCTATTCTGATTGGTTAAGGAGGAAATCGCATCAAATGGAGCAATATGGATATCACATCGGAGAAAGCTAGTGGTGTGTTATCAGACCTTGGCCTTGAAGGATTTGCAATAAGCGATCAACGATTTCACATGGACCCTTGGATTGAGTGCACAAATCAATGGTCAGAATGCGATCAACGATATCAGTGATCGGGGAAGGTTGAGGACCATGACCCGTACAACAATGCGATTTGCAACATGCGACATCGGCGATCGACGATATTGGTAATCAATGAATCGCATCGCAAACAATACAAAGGCCATTGCATATGTGATATGCCAAAATGCTGATATGCGATATGCATGGAGCCGAAAGGTTATAGACGTGATTCTATATTTCTTTGAAATTCGGCTAAGGCTCACATTCGGTTTTTCAATGTATTTCCATGTATTTCGTGGTATTGTTAATTTATGTTCTATTTCGGGATTAATGTTAGAGAAAGGCCGAATAGTGGGGTAAACCTGCACCTGTCGTTCCCTTCATTTGTAAAAATATTTCTATTCTGAACATTTCAGTTCATGTTATAAGCAGTATGCTGTAACAAAAATGTGTTCTAAAACACAATGAATGCAGAGCAGCATGGGAGGGGGGATTCCTCGAGAAGAAGACAGAGAGCTTGAGTGCCTGAGGGCTTGAGTGCTAGAGAGCCAAAGAGAAGGTTTCACTAGATAGAGAAGTAGAGCTAGACAAAGCTGCATAACTGGAGAGCGAGAGGGCCAGATAGAGCGAGAGAGCCAGACAGAGCCTGAGAGTTATTCAGAGAAACTTGAAAGCTAAAGAGCTTTAAAGCTAGAGCGCTGCAGAGCCGCAAAGCTATAGATCTTGATAGAGGTAGAGGTAGAAGGCGAGCCAAAGAGCCAAAGGGTCAGGCAGAGTTGTCGATCTCTAGAGATAGAGCCAAAGAGTTCATAAAAGCATCGAAAGACTGTTAAACGTTGAGACAATGCCATCTGTGGAGGAAGGCTAAGAACGGGATGCAGTGCAATCCTTGAATCTATTTCATTGGGACAATGAGGGATGTATATGGTATTCTAAGCCCAATTGGTTCAGTTCAATACCCATTGGAGTTGAGTGTGGAGCTTGTAAAAGAAATCAAGCCATAATCCCAAAGAGCCTAGTCGAATTGAAAAGTGCTCATGGAGACGTAGCCCATGAGAGTTGGGTGAAATCCTTTATTATATTGATGTCATGATTGTGTTTATTTGTTGCATTGTTTACCATTATAAGTCTATATAAGTTTAAGAAAATGAATCATTAAAGCACTTAATCAGCATATCTCAAACATAAGCATACACTTATTCAAGTTCTTAATTCTGCACAATTGTCAACATAAGCTAGATCTGGAATATATTTCATAAGCTTTGGAACGGGAGAGGTTTTGGTAAGCTTGACAAGAAGTCTAGTTCCCCATTTTAGATCACACTAGGCCCTATACTACGACATACTCTCCAAGCTTTATCATGCATTCCATCCCAGAATCACTAGGCCCAACGAAGATAAAATCCACCTCTTGGATTGATCGTATATCCCTCCATTCACCAACAAGGATTCCTATGCCCTCTAAGGAACACAGTCTAGCTTTACCACAACCCACAATCTGGTTTAGGGGTTACTAGACTAGTGACTTCATGGATCCTCATTTTGGTTCAGGGACCACTACACCATGTGTTTGTCAATTTGGATATCCACCACACTCAGCTTTGCATCCAATCCGACCATCCCATATAAACCAAATGAGAGAACACATCTCATCAAAGCTATCAGGAAATGAAAATGCTAGGCTAAAAATACTGTCACACCTGGTAAAACCCATGCCATGGTAGAAAAGAAAGACATGTAATCCCATGCATGCCAAATCTAGCAAGGAAAATACAAATGCAAGTCGATACTTGAAATGAATCATGTTGTAGCTCCTTGATCTTGCCTTTCCCTACTTGATCTTTGCTTCCTCTTACCTTCTTTGTGTTTCATGCTCCAATGCCAAAGTTCTCCAAGAAAAATCTAAGTGTCCAAGAGTATGAGAGAGAGAGAAACAATAATGAAACAACTCTAAAGTTAAACTGACAAACGGTTACCTACTGATCCTCAAAATCATTTTTATGGTTGAGGTCTCTATTTTCTTCATTTTCCATTATTTTCCTTCATTTTCCTCCTCACATGCAACCTATGACCTTTCACCTCCTTTTTCTCCTAATTTCCATTATTTTCATAAATAATTGTGCCAAAATTCCATTTTTCTTTTCCGACGCCTTAAACATTGCATTTTCCAATTTCCTTATCCATAAAAAACCAAATGGACACCCCCTAGGATGCCTTGCCCAACATTCAGCTTGGAATAAGTGTCCCATTCATCCGTGGTTATTGTTTTTAACTTTATTACATGGAATTTTCACCAGGGCTGTTACAAAAGGATACAAGTTTATATGAGGAAGAAATTAAAGGAAAATAGAGAAAAAGTAAAGAAATTAAATACATCAATAATAAAAAGGCATGAGAGAATGAGTTTGGGGCCTCTTGTCAGTTTATCTTTGGATTTAGTTTGAGAGGAGAAGAGTACCAGGAGGAGAAATAAAGAAAGGAAGCAAAGGAAGGCAAAGGAAAGTAAGGACAACCAAAGGAAAGACAAGGAAAGAAAAGGACACGCAAGGAAGTATTGGATCAAGCAACTTCAACAACATGACTTGCAGGTAACAGGTTGCATGTGTCATTTCCTAGCTAAAGTGTGAATGCATGTTGCATGAATTTGTGTATTTGGATCATTTGTTGTCATTGGCATAGGTTTTTCCTGGTTTGATACTAGTTTCATCCTTGCCTTGGTTATTCCTAGATAGCATGGTGTGATGGGATTCATTATTCGCTCAGATTGAGATTTTTGAAAGCTTTTAGATACATGTGAGATGTCTCTGGAAAATCCCAAGGGTTGGGGTTGGAGACGGTTTTCCCCTGGAAGCCCTAAAAAAGTGGGTGGATATAGGAAAATTCCTCTATGGATGGGAAGGAATTATGAGGCATTCAAGCTTGGTTTAGTTTTTGATCTTAGGACCAGTTTAGGTGAGATCATGGTAGCATGTGGGTGGAGGTGGTTTAACCTCTAGATTCCCATGGTTGTTTATGTCTTGGTTTATCCCATCATATCTTACATTCATGGTTGGAATATGGCATAGGGATGATTGGCCGAAAGAAATATTTGGTTTATCCCAACATATAGTCAGGTGGTACATGGAAGTCCCTAACTTGGTTTCATTTTGCATCATTTAATGAGATTTATTTCTCTAAGGAAATCTATGAAGCATTTTTACTAGTTAATATGATGATTTGATGGTTGTTATGCCATGGTAAATAAGTTGGTTATTTTCTTGTTATAAGCATGGATTTATTATATACTCTAGTTATGGTTTGCTCATGAATTCATATGTATTGATTTGGTTGGTGAATACATGGGCTAAAAAATGTTTTTCCATCTATTAAGAGAGGGAATTAGACCACCTTGGTGAATCTCATATAAGTTTCAAGACCCTATGTTTAGATATGCATTCATGACTTGTAGATTTCATGTTCACCATATGTTTGACGAAATGTCTTTCATGGTTAGGCCTAGTTAGATTAAGTTCTTAACTAAGTTTTGCATGAATGAATTTGTATTAATGTTATTTATAATTATAGAAAGTCTTATTAAGTTTTGGGTAGTGGTATGGAGACAAACATTGAAAAGGTGGCACTGAATGTAGGGTCACATGCTCAGAACTAATAAATTGAGACTATTGTCACTACCTTGTAGGATTACTCATGTGACTAGAGGCATAAAGTCACATGGAGGCCTTTTATGCATTCGACTGGGGTCCCACATCACTAAAAAGGCAAGTTAGCTAAAGGTTTGGGCACCTAGAGGGGTGTTTTAGCTCTTGGGGGTCCTATAGCTCTCGAGGAAGGTCAGTGAGGCTTCATCTTTTCGACTCCATTTTCTTAAGGTGATATAGGATTTAGGGTCATGTTATGGTAGCGCCCTATTCATGTTTACCCCCTGGAAAGCTACTGAAAGTGGGTAAATGTGGAAGGAGGCATTACAAATTGGTATCAAAGCAGAACTGAACACTTGGACTAGACGGGCGAAATGTGTTTGTCATGCATGC
Organism: Pinus taeda; assembly: GCA_000404065.3. NCBI lineage: Eukaryota > Viridiplantae > Streptophyta > Pinopsida > Pinales > Pinaceae > Pinus > Pinus taeda. The sequence continues at coordinate 290,132 of APFE030114826.1, read as the reverse complement.
ATATATGATTATCTATGTGTTTTCCATGCATGTAATGTAGGTCAGACACACATCACGGTGGTCATTATGTGGTTGTTTGTATGTTATGATATTGATATGTTGATCGAGAGGAAGCAGGAGATTTAGATCATCAAACCAAGGTTGCAGCACTAGACCTTAGGGTAAGAGCAGATTCTCATCATGGTTTGTATGTCAGGCATGTAACTATGATGGTTAATGATTGTTATATGCATATGCATTATGGTTGTATACGTGCATATCATTCTATTGTTGTTGTGGTTACATGCATGATAGATGCCAGTTAATCAGTATGGTCATCTGCACATGTGTTAGATAGTCATGAATGATAGTAACTTGCTTTCATATTCATTGTGGTCATATGCATGTTGATTATGGTCATTGTAGCTAGTACCTTGATGTTATATGTATCATGATAATATAGATTGGCATGTGCAAATAGTTATGGTTATGCTTTTCAGGTATGAATTGATATACTTGTGATATTGTATCATACTAATATGTGTTGACTTGTGTAGATGTGATAGCCTACCTTGAGATACATTGAGGTATGATTTTTAATATGTTATCTATTTGGTTTATATAGCATGTTATGTTTATATGTTGTTTGAATGTTTGATTAATTTCATGATATGTGTATGTGTTTATAAGATTGCATGAAGGAATGATATTATTTTAAGATGGTTGTGCTAATACATTATTTATTGAAATAGTTGATATGTACTTGAGTGTAAGTGGGTGTTAGTTTTAGTATTACGACTAATGATTGTGAGTTGATTTTGACATATTTGTTAGTCTTGGTAAAGTTTGATTTCAATTAATAGAAATGATTTCTTGATCTTTGGAACATGTTACTAACATGTGTTAAAAATTGCAAGGATACATGCTTCATATTAACATGAGAAGGTAACAATTGACTTTTTTATATAGATAACAACTGAGTGATGTGATAGCACATAATAAGACTCGATTGTAACAAGGTAAAAGGTAAAAGAAAGGAATTGGGTCAGAATTCCTTTGGCTATGTTTGGAAACTATAATTCCAAATGAAGGAGTTCTTTGCATGAATACATGAATTCTTCTTAACCCTAATCTTGTCTAGAATTATGTGGATATGTTCTATATTCATGAACATGCACTTGAGATGTATAAAAAATTATTTCCGATTATGGGTGGATTCATCAAGGGGTTGGAGTCCTTTGAGAGATTGTATATGTACGTCTTGAGTTACAAGGAAGCATGCTTGATATGACAAGGTAAGGTAACTAGTATATTGTTATATTTATTTACACTAACAATTATGTTTTCAAGTATTATGTAGGGAATTTCATGACAAAAGAGATTGCCATGAAATAGTAAAGAAGTCTCAGGTTGATCTTTCCCTCGAAAGTATTGGGAACCCATTAGGATTGATTCATGGTGTCTATTGCAAGTTTTTTTCTTTCAGTGCTTTATGTTTTCTTTTCACTTGATTTTTGGTTTTGATTGTGTCTAGTGCATGACCATGCCACTTTGTTTTTGGTTTCTCGGATTTTCATGTTTTCTCCTTGTTTTCTTCTTGTTTTCTCCTTTTATGTTTTGAGGGTCTTGGGAATTGGTTGGGGAAAGAGGAAATTTGATGGAGATTAGGGAAAACTGAATGAATCCAATAGGTAATGTAAGACCCGAATGAACCTCGATGCATGTATAAGGGTAGCTAAAGGCAAGAGTATGACAGGCAGTTGGTTTGGTTTGTTCCATCGAGGAAAATGGATAGTGATAGGATAGTCATAAGAAATGTAACATGAAGATAAAGTAAATGGATTTGAGGCATTAATGCCTTGGCTATGTTTAGAACTATTGTTCTTAATGTTTCTCACGTTGTGCATGGATAAAGGGAGTTATCTTAACTTTGACCTTATGATATATGGTAATTGTGTTGTGATCTGATTACATTGATGTTTATAGATGTAGATATGTATATATGTATGCCATTGGCTGATAGAGTTTTCAAGGATCATTGTTGCTTTATGATAATGTCTATATGTATATGTGTATGTATGTATGTTGTTGTTTGATAGGGTTGTGAGGGATCATTCTTGTGAAAGAATGATTGTTTATGGAGGTGAATGGCATGAGGAGGTTCCTGGCTATGACGAATCAAGCGGGAAGAGTATCGTTGACAAATCTATGAGGTTAGTATCACATGTGTGTGAATTGATATTATGTTCTTATACTATGACTATGTTTATGCCATGATAGGTAATGTTGAGGGATACATCGCCAGAATAAAAGCAGTGTGAATTGTGGCATGATGGGAAAATCATGGACAACAAAGAGACACCATAAGCTAGTTTATTTGTAGAGACAGTGTGGTATCTAGATTTGCAGTATTGTGCAACTGTTGTATATGTCGAGTTGTGTACATGACGTACAATGTACACTTTGTACATACAGTGTTGGGTATATTTGGTGTTGTGTGCATATTGTACATGCAATGTTGTGTAGATGTGGTGCTATGTACAAATGGTGTTGTGCACATGATCTTACATGTGGTTTTGTGTACATGTTGTACATGTGGTTCTATGTGTAGGTGGTGTTGTGTACATCTCATGCATATGGTGTTGTGTACATGTGGTCTTGTGTACACGTTGTGCAGGTGGTGTTATGTACATGTGGTGTTATGTAGACATTGTGAAGATGGCATTGTGTACATTTAGTGTTGTGACACATGTTGTACATGTGCTGCTATGTACATATGACACTATGTACATGTTGTACATGTGTTGTTGCCTACATGTTGTACATGTGGTGTTGTGTACATGTTGTACATGTGGTATTGTGTATATGGCATACATGTTGCGTTGTGTATTTGTTGTATTGTATAGTGTTTACATAGATGTATCATGTTCTACACATGGTATAGGTGTATGTGCAGTGTCGTACACTAGGTGTAGGTATATACGTGGCATTGTACACCAAGTGTAGGTGTATGTGTCGTGTTGTAAATTGGGTGTAGTTTTATCTGTTATGTTGCACATCGTGTGTAGGTGTATGTGTGGTGTATTACACCACGTGTAGGTGTATATATTGTTTTGTACATGATGTGTATGTCTGTATTGTATAGTGTGATGGGACAGGCAGGTATTGGATTATTTGGGCCCTTATTGTTGCTATTGAGGGTTGAGGCATTTTAGTATCTGGATTCCATTATTGTTGATATTGAGGGTTGAGGAAATTTAGTCTATGGATTCCCTTCTTGTTGTTATTGAGGGTTGAGGTGGTTTAGCCTTTGGATTCCCTTGTTACTTGAGGACAAGAGAAGGCACTTGGTTCTTTCCAGGTTTGGAAAACCAAACCAATGTGTATATGTGGTTAAAGAAATGAGAAGGCACTCAGTGCTTGTTGGGTTCGGAAAACCAAACTAGTGTGTATACATGGTTAAAGAAGAGAGAAGGCACTCGATGCTTTTCGGGTTGGGAAACTGATTCAGTGTGTGTACAGAAAGGACAAAGAATAAAGGAAGAAACAAATAACCATCTAAAAGATAATTATCAATATTTTATTTCAGTTTTACCATGCATGTAATCTATGACTCTGATTTATGATGGTTACATGTGACTTATGATTCTGATTTATGGTTGCATTTTTAGCTAGCTAGATGTGATATATTTATACATGATGTTTTGATTACAGAGCTAGTTTGACTTGTTTTGATAGGAAGTAAAAGAAATTCCAAGTGTACCTTATTAATTAGCCATCAATGAGGTATCTTTTGAATTTATTTCAATTCATTTTCAATCTAATGACAATTATTTGATTGGTACAGGAAGAATGGAAAAGTCTCGTTTGGGTGGTTGAAATGCCCCAATTTCGATGGTTGAGACTTACTGCAAGGATTAGTGGCAATAACAAAAGTAATTGGAATAGGTAGCAGTGTGTTGGTAAATCATCCAGGAGTAGGGTCATTGCGGGACACTTGTACCGAATAGTATCCATTGATTTCCATTATCATGCTGTGATTGGTATGATGGTTTTGAAGCAAGCATATGCCTTGGTTTTTGGACCTTTCAATGCGAGGAAACCTTACCAAGGGATGGATCACTTAGGAAAGGGGATTCTGAGGAACTTGGAAGGTGTGTCACAACACAGAAGGGGGTGACAAAAATTTCCCAAGGGACCATGTAGCAAAGAACGGAAGGTCTAGGAATGGATTTTGTTTGGTCATTAGCACTGCCAGAGGTAATCAAAAGCACATTGGGAGTGCTACCTATAACAATCAGCTAGTATCTCTTCACTGAGGGAAAAGGTAGTGTAAGGATCATAGCACTGGACATTGGATGCAAGTTTGAATTTGGCAGTGGAATGAACTTACTGGGAAGGAGGTGAATCCTAGTACTACTTTGAGGGTGGAGGTGAGAGCCTCTAGATTCTGTTATTGTTGATGGAGACAATGTATCCTTTTATTTTCTGGTTACAGAAAATGTGTATAAGTATATATGTGGTTGCTATTTTAAATACCATAATTAGCTATGTTATAAATCTCTAGTACATGATATGATTGTCATGTTTTTAGTGAAGGTCATTGTAAATATGCAATGAGCTCTATTATAAATCTCCATAGGTAGTATGTTTTGTTTTTAGTGGCTTTTTGGTTGTAGGTGTCATAGAACATCGAGGACAGTCTTCCCATAAGGGGAAGGGATTTGTAATAAACCTGAGTTAAAAGTTCATGCAATAAAGTTAATAAAGGCAAAATAAGACCAAGGTCCTGAGACACTTATTCCAAGCTGAATGTTCGGAAAAACATCCTAGGGGGCATCACTTATTGTTTATTATGGCTAAGGAAATTGGAAAAGCCTTTGGAAAGGAAAAGTAGCCATTATTGGAATTTATTTATAAAAATAAAGGAAAACAGGAGAAAAGTGATATGAAAGGCCACACGTTTGCATGAGGAGGAAATTGAAGGAAAATAGAGGGAAAATGAAGAAATTAGAGGCATCAGAGCATTAGTTTGGGGCCTTTTTCCATTTTAGATTTGGATTTAGTTGGAGAGAGGAGATGAGCACTAAGAGGAAAAATTAATGAAGAAAGAAAATGAACACAAAGGAAAGCAAGGACAAGTATAAGAAGGACAAGGAAATAAATGGATAAGCGAGGAAGGATTGGATCAACAAGCTTTAGCATGAGGACTTACAGGTAACAAGTTGCATGTGTGACTTCCTAGCTGAAGTGTGAATGCATGTTGTATGTATTTGTGTATTTGGTTCATTTGTTGTCATTGACACGACAATTTCCTAGTTTGTCAGTGGTTTTGGCCTTGCCTTGCTGATTCCTAGATAGTCATGGTGTGATGGGATTCATACTTGGTTGAGATTTATATTTCTATAAGTTTTTGGATCGAGGTGAGGTGGTCTCAGGAAAATCCCAAGGGTTGGGGGTTGAGATGGTTTTCTCTGGGAATCCCTCAATAGTTGGATAGAGGTAGGAAAATTCTTTGAGGGATGGTGAAGGAATTCTAAGTCATCCAAGTTTGGTTTGGTTTTGTGATCTCAGGACCAGTTTAGGTGTTATAGCACCATTTACCACTCTTGGTAGATCTGATGCTCTGATTATGGCCTAGGAAAACCCTTCCTTTCCAGACTTGGTCCAAAATCTAAAAAACGTTGTTTTATTTCCTGTAAGCTACTTTTCCCTGTGATAAAAGTGTGTACATGCGGATTAACATATACCCAACCCACATACATGTGTTAAAACACTTAAAAATAATATATTTCCTTAATTTTCGGGAAAAGTTCATGGGTTTTACCTATTACTCACCTCTTATAGCCTGTGGCCCAACTGTTTCCCAACTGAAAAAACTAATTTGGAGAAGTATAAATAAACCTCCCTAGGAAGGCCTTGAGGGAGAATAAAGGAGATATTGATATTATAGTTGATTGATTCTTGATCGTGTCTGATGAAATCTCTGTGCCTCCTGAACTCCCTAAATCTTTAGAAATCCCTTGTTTCCTCTTTTGAGATATCCTTCATCCTTCTTAAGATATCCTTGTGTATGATGATGGAGGAATATTGCTAAGGCCGAGAAAGGACGGATTTAGAGGACGGTTCCTCTTAGTGCTGGAGGAAGACTCGGGTTGTATTTTTCGACCTTCCTTATATCTTACATCAATAAAGAATTGTTGTTATGTTCTTTATATTAATCATGTTTATGCATTGATCTATATTGTGATTTGTTTATAAATCTTATATAAATGTGTAATTGTTCATTCATTTATATGATCTAACGTATATATCATGAATATGCTTTACGTTTCTACTAATGTATATGCTTTGCTTGAATAATTTATAGGTTTCAAAGGCATCAGGAGAAGTAGAGGGTTTGCACTCTACGGGATCTACCCAAACGTAGGACCTCTGGGTAAGGACAGTTCTTCCCAATTTAGTAGAATAAGCATTTAGATTGTTTGTTTGAGCATTTCTTGTTGTTGTTTTCCATCCGCTCTGTTAGGGATTTCAACCCAAGACCCTAGGGTGTTCTCACCCGCATCAGAATCGGTGACTTCACTAGGGATAACATTCTTGTTATTCTTGGTTTGAGTTGTTTGTTATCGATCATAGTTTGCTTTATTGATTGATGGATTTTACAGTGTTATTTGACTTATTAGCTTCCCAGGGATAAAGTCTAATCTTCTAGACCAGGCCTTGACTTTTGTTTTTTCCTAATTGATCCTTGTAGATGCTTTTTTCCTTGGTTACAGTAACGTATACATGCAAGTTTCCTCAAATAGACTCGTGTATACATGAGTTTCTTGTGTTAGAAACATGTGTGCACACCTCTGTGTCTTTACACAGTCACATATAAAAAAATTTGAATTGTTCTTTCAAATATTTTTGCCTAGTTAGGTCTATTGCCTGGTGATTTCTTTTGTTTTATGGTCATCCACTGTCTGAGGAACTCTATTCTCTTGCAAGTTTTCTTTTTCAAATATCCTTCTCAGTGAAAAAATCCTAGCTAGCATAGGATTGCTTTTTGATCAAGTGTTTAGTTTGTATCATGGGTTCAAGGCTTTTGTCTAAAGTTCTTGGATGTTTTAGTTTTCCAAAACAAGAAATTGATTTCGATTTCGTTTGTAACTCAGATTTCAATTTGCCTTGCTTTTCCTTTCCTTTTGATTGGCCTTGTTGCTTTTCGTGCTTTTTGAGTGTCTCTTTGGCAATTTTGAAAGTTTTTCTTTCTTGAAATTTTGTCGGTATGTTGAAGTCTTTTACTGTTGTTCGGATCAGTTTGTGTGAGTTTGTAGTCCTTCTTGTTTCAAGTTTCATTTATTAATGAGTTTTATAACTTGCAAGGTATAAGGACTCCTTGTGCTTGTTTTTCATCTTTCGAATTTAGTAGTGCTTTTTCTAACCTTGAATGTTTCTTTAGTTTATTTAAAAGAAAAACACAAAAACATTGCTTTTTCTTTTCTTTTTTCCAGGCTTCTGGCTTTTGGATTCTTTTGTTTTGCTTGTTGAGCAATTGTGATCTTTTTCAATTTCTTTTGTTTTCTTTGGAGGGAAATTTGTTTTTTTTTTTTTTTAATTTCCCTCTTCATTATCAAGTTCACTTATTGACTCCTTAAAGAAGCACATTTTCTTATAGTCTGAGTGTTTTTAGGATCTTTCATTGTCATTTAATTTGCATTAGGTTAGTTTGCATCATAAGCATTCTTAGTCTTTTTATATTTTGAGTGTGTGTGGAGTGTTTCAGAAAAGAAAAGAAAAATATTTTCTTATATCATTTTTTTGTAGAACCCAAGTAGAAATCCCTCTTCATTGAATGGAAATAATTACATGCATATAGTTAAATTTCTATTGGTCTCTTTTGCATCCTAAACATCATCAGTTTCACTCTCTTAACACCCTTGAATTAAAGAAAAACCCTCTAAAATCAAGAGATTTAATAAAATGAACTAGAACCTTTTATTTTTGTCATTAACAAACACCAACAACTTTAGGTTCATTAGGGCCTTGGAATAGGTTAGTGGAGAGTTAACTCTCCAAGGCCGCTCAAATTATCAAACATAGAAGTTGAATAAAAAGCGAAATCCAATATCATTAGAAAGACTGGGAAAGCTCCGTGATAGGGAGTTAAGCACGAGGGAGAGTGAAGACAAGGAAAAGAGATACCCCCTCTCCTAACTGTTGGATCCTGACTCACAACTGTTATGCCTATATTTTGATACAATTTGGTGCCAATAGTTTCCTTTCCTTGAGATCTCATAGGTGGCTACAGAGGGGAATCCCTTTTCACTTGAGGCAGATGTTGCATCACATTCTTCAGTACTTCTGGAGGGTACCCTTGCGAATCTTGGGTGCTTGCACCGGCAAAGGTTGTTGTCTGGAGGTGAGCGTAACTACTTTTGATACCTTCGCTAGTAGGCATGGGTTGTCATTACCCCAGACTATTTTCAGAAGGTCCTTGATTTTTTCTTTCTTTTATTTTGGTGTCTGATCCTCATCACCTAGAGCAGAAATACTTGAAAGTAGTTTGATTGACTGCATCTTTAGGGATTTTTAGAGAGTGCTATTTTCTCCTAGTTGGCCTAGCTTTATGAATTTTTTGAGTCTTCAATTAGATTTCCTAAAAATAATTCAAAGTGGTTGATCAATCAGTCCATCTTTCTAGGAGACTTTGTGGGATTTCACCTACAAGTCCTGAGCCTTCTCCTCGAAGGTATATGAGAAATTCTGCCAGTTATTTTCAATCAGTGGCCGCAATAGACACATCAGAGATTGATCCTCCCATTGGAGTTATTGATTCATGAGAAAGACTTGGTACAAGTAGAGAGTTGGAGAGGAACACTCTAGTTCTTTCTAGAGTCCTCTTCTAGTCAGAAGACATTATTGAGGTCAAAGAGCTTCAAGAGTGTCTTTTGACTCCTAATTCTCCTCTTCCTCCAGATCACCCGAACATTTTTTTGTATGTCGGGACTCCGACCAACATGCCTTCAATCCTAGGTTTATATCGATCTTTTCCTCCAATGACCACTATTGGAAGCATGACATCCACCATTAGTGCTACTAGTATGCAAACTCATGTAGTCGTACAAGAAGGAGGAACGATTTCTATACCTTTTGTTACTCCTAGCACTACTATATTTGGCTCTACTTCCATTACTTCTTCGAGTGGAAGTATTGAAGCTTTTGATTCTGGCATTGGTTTTTTCCCTTTTGGAATGCCAACTAGCATGCTTCCTTCGATTTAATTAAGTATTCCATCAGCTGCCTACATATCGATGGCTTCCATGGCAAGTGGATCAACTTTTTTTCACGGTTTCCCATTTAGTGGTGGTCATATACCACATTCCAACCCATATTTGGGATCAATACCTTTTCCCTCTACGGGTCAAAGTTATAATCCTTTTCAAGGTTGGACTAACCTTGTGTTTAGTGGGATTGGAGCCGGGAATCAATCTTATTTTGGCCAATAGGAGAATATGTCGGGTTCTTCTGTTAGTTCATTCCATAACTTTTCTCCCTATTCTAATGCATGGAACCCTTACCAAGGGCTCTCTGCTTCTTTCAACACCTCTCTAGGTGGAAATTTTACTAGAAATGGAAACTTTTCGGCAGGAGTTGGTCAAGCTACAGGTTTTTCTAGACCACAAGCAACTCCTTATGGTTCAATTGGGTCTACAAGTTACTTTAGGAAACCTAGCGCCTTCACAAATACAGGGCATTATTTTCAAAATGTTGGGAAATCCGCCCACACCGGGTGGAATCCTTAGGGTCCTCCACTAATACCTTTCCTAGCAACTTTAAACTTGACATATCCTTCCAAAGTGACTAATGATCCTATTAGATATAACCTAGTTTGGCCTCTGGTCCCAACTAAACGTCCCTCAGATATGCCTAAATTTGAAGGGAAAACTGGTGAAGGTCCGGGTGACCATGTAACCACTTTCCATTTATGATGTTCATCAAACTCCCTGATAGATGATTCAATAAGGTTGAGATTATTCCAATGTACCCTAAATAGAAATGTGGCTAAGTGGTACATAGAACTTCCACGGGGCACCTTCGCTTCTTTCAGCAATTTGACTACCATCTTTTTGAACCATTTTCAGTTGCCTGATTGCTATGATGCTGGAACTGAGCTTTTGGCTAATTTTCACCAGGATCAGGCAACCCACATTTCGTATCACATCCAGGAATGGAGGAGAAGGAAGAGGCTCATTAAAGTTGATATTCCACAAGAATTCCTTCTCGAATGGTTTCTTAAATCTCTACAACCCGTGTTCTCTAAGGATGTGTCACTCTCCAATGTGTTCACTGAAGAACAACTTGTTTTTAGGGCCCAACGATTAAAACTTATATATTCTCAATCTAGGGTTCTTAAAAAAAAATTCCAGATGCTCCTAGGTCCAAGGTTGATATAGCCAAGCCGAAGCTAGATCCTCATGCCGATGGGCTAGTTGGATCGATCGATGCTAACATGACTAACTTGTTGAATCATTTGCTGCAGTTGTCTTTACAAACTGCTTCTTCCATGCAGGCATTGCCATTGATAACTATGCCTTCTCAACGTGTGTCTATAAATTCCATACAAACTTCTAAACCCAAAGGAAACTAACAATCCGATGGGAAGAAGAAAGGATGAGGTAATAAAAAGAACCAGAATGGGAAGGGCAATGTAGACAAACCCGACAAAGATGTCGGAGGGGGTAGAAAGGAGTCTAAGAACAAAATAAAATTTCCATGCAAGTTATGTAATGGGGATCATTTAACTCATCTCTACCCTAAGATCCAATATTCTTAGCACTTATTAGTTCAAAAAGGATCTTCTAGCTCCCAGGCAGTCCTCACTAACCCTTTTCCCCAAGGGTAGCAATTACTTGCCGGGGCGAACTCTAGCACTAGTACCCCCACAGGGGGCAACCGGGAAGGGGATAATACATTGAATGTCTACATGATGAGTTCACATATCGACGTTGCTATGTGATCTCATAATTTTGCTAAATCAGAGTCATCTAAGGCTAAGTCTTCTTCCGATGTTTCAGAGCCACTCCATATTGAGAGGCCCTCTGTTGACTCTATACCTCGAATGCCGAAAGGCTCCACAAAACGCTCAACCATTAACCCTAATGATAGGGCAACCCAAAACTACTCAATTGTAGAAGATCTAGCTTAGAGTCCTTCTACTATGTCAGCATTAGAGGTACTCCAGTCATGACCCACACAAAGGAGTGCACTACTCACTGGGATCAGAGTAATTGGTCCAAAAAAATCTCTTGTGATTACATTTGATATGTCAAAAATCAAGAAGAGACTCTTGTGTCATACGGATTTCCAGATAAAGTCTACATATTGAAAGACCAATGTCTTTCGAACTATTATCAATGAGGGAGCTTCCACATGTGTAATGTCCATGTCATGTTGGAAGGCTATTGGATTGCCTCAAGTTGTTCTTTGCCAACTTTGTTGACATCATTTGATGTTCATTTGCATAGGTTGCCCGAGATTATTCCAGCCTTTCCCATCTATGTTGGGGGAAAGGTGGTAAATATTAAGTAGAAATAGTCGATGCAAATCTGGATTACAACCTCCTTTTCGGTAGGAATTGGATTTATGAGATGGATTCCATTGTATCATCATTATTTTGCATCATTTTCTTTCGTAGTGAAGGGAGAATTGTAAAGGTTGATTAGATGGATTATTCTTTGGGTGACTTCCATGCATCTTCTGAGTCTACTGTTCCATTAGTGAACAATCCCAAACAACCTATAAAGAATTAGGAGTTGGAACGTACTCTTCCTTATTGGGTACTTTTGATCTTCCTTCTCCTATAGCTATAAATAATGCTATTTCATCCTCCAAGGGACCTTCTCGAAGAGAGTTCTTTAGAAATCATTATTTTTTGGACCCTTTGCCTTTACCCTTATCTACCAACACATTAGATGAAGGGAAGGTAGATGGAATGACATGTACTATCTCTGTAGCAGAAATTTCTTATCCTACTCCTTTTTCACCAGAGAAGCTGGATGGAAATGTGGCTATGGCCTGGACCCTCGTTTCAACTTCTGTTCAAGATTGCTTAGATATTATCTTACCATCTAAAGAAGGAATTCTAGAAGCAATGATGGGTTTTGATAGACCTTGGGATGATTTGCATCATTGTTCGTATTTCCTCCCTCATTTCTGGGAAGTTGAGTCAAGTTTGTCCAGTCCTTCTACTATTGAAATTCATGCACTTTTAAACCCTTTGGCCCTAGCACAATTTTCTATGGAAGGTAACATGTTTGTTATATCACAAACTGTACTAGTGAACATCTCTAGGAATCCTGACATTATTGAAAATGTCTTCATTGGAGCTTACTGTTCCCCTGAAGAAATTCAAACCTATACCAATCTCTTCAAAGAGTTTCATGATGTGCTCGCTTGGTCTTATGACTAAATTCCTGGAATAGATCCATCTGTAGTATATATGAGATCAATACATATGAAAATGCTAAACCTATTCGTCAAAAACTTCGACTGGTCAACCCTAGAAAAGCAACAGCTATCAAAACTGAAGTCGAGAAGCTACTTAAGGCGGGTTTCATATACCCGGTTCCTTTAACTGAGGGGGTCTCTAATCTAGTCCCCGTAGACAAAAGCAAGGAATGATTCGAGTATTTATTTTCTTTAGGAACCTACATAAGGCTTGTCCTAAGGACAATTACCCCACGCCCTTTATTGATAAAATTTTGATGAATGTGCAGGTAATAAGATTTTTTCATTTATGGATGGATTCTCTAGTTATAATCAAATTACTATCCGTCTAGACGATCAACATAAGACAACTTTTATTTTTCCTTGGTGTACGTTTGCGTACAAAACGATGCCTTTTGGCCTCAAATATGTTGGAGCTACTTTTCAGCTAGCCATGTCTTATTCTTTTCATGACATCAAGCACATTATAGAAGCATATCTAGATGATTCAGCTGCTCATTCTTGAAAGAAAATTGATCATCCTAAACATCTTCAGTTCATTTTTGAGTAGTGTCATTTTTAAAAAATCTGATTGAATCTGAATAAGTGCATTTTTGTTGTCACATCTAGTCCGCTGTTGGTATTCATCATGTCAACAGAGGGGATTCGTGTAGATCCCTTCAAGGTTGAGGAAATAGTTCAGTTTACTCCCTCGTCTTCCATACATCAACTTCAGAGTCTCCAAGGAAAAACAAATTCCTTGAGGATATTTATAGACAATTATGCCGAGTTCACAAAAGGATCTATGGGATTGCTTAAGCAAGGGGTCCCATTTTTATGGGATGATTTTGCACAACGATCTTTTGATGCTTTGAAAAAAGCATTAACCTCTCCTCCTTTGTTGAGTCCACCTAATTATAGAAGATATTTCCTCTTGTATCTCACTGAACCAAAATCAACCATTGGTATGGTTCTAGTTCAGGAAGATGATGCCTTATGTGAGCATGTAATTTACTATCTAAGCTGAGGCTTGGTAGGTCCTAAACTGTGCTATTCTCCAATTGAGAAATTAGCTTTGGAAGTTGTCCATGTTGTCAATTGGCTTTGACATTATATTTTACCTAGAGAAACATTCGTCTTAGTAGTCATCAATCCATTTCTGTTTGTTCTCAGTAGGCAAGTGTTTGGGGGTAAATATAATAGATGGATTGTCATTTTGCAAGAATTCGACCTCGAATTGATGTTGACTAAATATAAGAAATATTTAGTATTTGCAAAGTTGATATCGGAGCTGTCTTGCGAGAAAGAAATCATTCACGAGGAAAATTTTCCTGATGAACATCTATTTCTTATCTCCTCAAAAGATCCTTGGTATGGAGATACCATTATATATCTCTAGACTTCAAAGTTTCCACCCACCTTTTCGAAGGATGAGCGTAGAAAATTGGGCCATCTCACTAAGAATTATGTTATTATAGGTGACACCTTTTATCATCATGAGATTGATTCAATCCTTAGATGTTGTTTAACCTTGGAAGAGGCTGAGTCAGTGCCTAATGATTGCCATAGTGGAGCTTGTGGTGGTCATCTATCTAGGCTTGCTACAACCCAAAATAGTTGTAAGTATACTAATTTTGGCCTTCGATATTCAAAGATTGTATTGAGGTTGTCAAGAGATGCCATCCTTGCTAGGTCTATACTCAGAAAATGCACACACATCTAGCTCTGCTTTTCCCTGTTATCACCATCGGTCTTTTACCAAAGTGGAGCATTGATTTTACTACTTGTAATATGCCTTTGGCAGGAAATCACAAGTATATCATCGTAGTCATAAACTACTTTACTAAGTGGGGTGAGGCCATGCCTACTTTAAATAATGAAAGTGAAATACTGGCCTTGTTTCTCTTCAATCAAGTTATTTCCCGGTTTTGTATTCATAAAGAGATTGTCACTCACCGTCGCAATCATCTTCAAAATCAAGTGATGTCTGAATTGGCTCTCAAGTTGGGTTTTCTGGGAGGAGCACTCATCTCTATATTATCCTCAGGCTAATGGGCGGGTCGAAGCCATGAACAAATCCCTTAAAATTATCCTGCAAAGGGCGATTAACAAAGCTATATCCTATTGGCACATTGTGTTATATCTGACACTTTGGGCATACCGAATGTCTATTAATACTACCACTAGTTTTACTCCCTTTCAACTGGTTTACAAGTTGGAATCTATTTTTTTTATTGAATGTGAAATTCCTTCCCTTAAATTGGTTGTTGAACTTCTTCCTGAGACTTCTAGTCTCGAAGAATGCCTCGTTCATTTAGAGCATCTTTATGAGTAGCATCAAGATGCTTCCACAATAAAAAAATCCCATAAAAAGAGGGTAACACTCAATATGATAAGGTCATCCGTCCTAGAAATTTTTCTGAAGGTGACCTTGTCTTGGTTTACGATCAAGACAAAGATTCCTTATGGGCATGCAATTTTAAGTCTATGTGGTACGGTCCCTTTATTCTCAAGCGAGTTTTGAAAATGGGAGCTTATGAATTGATTGACTTTGAAGGAAACAAGTTGGTGGAGCCCAGAAATGGGCTCTACCTTAAGAAGTACTTTTCTTAGGCTTCAACCGAGCATTTACTTGTTTGTATATATTATATGTTTATACATATCTATCTATTAGTTTTAATGATGTTGATATCTTTTGATCTGCTTTGGCAGGTATTGATGGATGATTTGATATATCTAGGGTTCACTAATGGTGCCAGTAGACACACCCAGAACCTTGCTTCCATGGATTTGATGATTTATTATCCATCTAACTAGTTGATGGTTACAAGAGGAGTATGGATCAGTCCTGATTCGAATAATATTGCCGAATATACTGTTATCATTAATTTACTATCTAAAGTAATATATCTTGATATTGATTCGTTAGTAGTCTATTTAGGTTTACAACTGGTGGTATCTCAACTGAATAACATTTGTCAGGTACGAGATCCCTATTTGCATCTCCAATTTTTGAGAGTGTGGTTATTGCAAGAATCATTTGTTTACATCACATTTGTTCACATTCCACGATTATAAAATTCCTTAGCATATTTTATTGTTAATCAAGCATTAGACAAGAATATAAATCATTCATCAAATTAAAAACATAAAAAATAATCGAAATATCATCTGTATATATGGTCATCATAAAATCATCTGTATATAGATAGAGTGTTTGTGTCCAAAATAATATACAAAAATCGGAACAGAATTCCCTACAAAATTTGGGCTTATTCCCATCATCATGTCTAATCACAAAAAGATCTTATCATCTATTCAACGATCCTTCTCAGGATGAGCAGCTAGAAAGTAAACGACGACATTGGCCACACGCAAAAATAGTTGCACCAAGTCCCGTGTTACTCCTACCATGTGACGCTGCATCTCCTCTGGTAAGTCCTCTATGGCCACCATGGGTCCTTGGTGAGTGAATCTCACCAAATTCCTCTGGACTATAAGGAGAAATCTCTCAGTCTTAGCTGCAACCCCTTTGGCATTTCTTCCATGATTCCTATGTCAAGGAAATTCATCAGGTCTCACTTGTCCCACATCTAAAACATGATCAATAAATTTTGTAAGTGCCTTATCTCATCAAAAATATTTTTAATTAATTTATATTGAAAATTCAAAAAATATAAAAAATTCAAAAATTTTAAAAACCATTTATACCTATGGCATCCCATGCTATGTCTGGTGGCGATATTAGATCCAGATCTCCTCAAAAATCCATTCTGGCATAGGGGTAGTCATTGAATGCAATGACCTATTAATCCCACCAAAGAAAAAAATAGTCATCAAAAGTTGTCCTAGGGACCTCACTAGCCCCTAGGCATTTCATCAAGTTAGAGCATATGCCCATCCGCAGACCTCTCAGGCTACTGATCGTAGATAATACCTTCGGACAAAGCCCAGTTAATCTCTCAAAAAATTACGAGCATAATATAGTGTCATATCTGAAATTATTCATCTGACACTTCTGA
Source organism: Pinus taeda (assembly GCA_000404065.3). Lineage (NCBI taxonomy): Eukaryota > Viridiplantae > Streptophyta > Pinopsida > Pinales > Pinaceae > Pinus > Pinus taeda. The sequence goes on along the minus strand of APFE030114826.1, from coordinate 273,657 downwards.
ATGGAAGTGAGTTTTTTTTTTCATGTTGGTCAGTAGAGGTGTACACCAATCAAAGACAGTAGTGATGCAATCCACTGCTAGGCTCATGGACACATGTGAAGCCTAATGTAGAGCAGCATAATTGTTTACCCTTGCTATGGTAAATAGTATAATTCTCAATGATAAATTCTCTACATACTTGATTGGAATCTGACTTCCAACCTTTTCGTGGTTACTAGGACAGTCTATATGGACATAGTCTTCTACATTGAGACTACCTATCATCCTACAAGTTGAGTGCACTCCCTCCCCATTTCGGGAAAGACTTGTAATGAAATAAATGTCTTCTACCTCAATCCTCAGGGGCATATGATCAATCATGAATGCATCATCTTCTTCACTCCAGTAGTGAATCAACAACTCAAGCAATGAGGTATTCACCTTCATGTTTGGAATTTTGAATAATTTTAACAAACCACAACCTCTCAAAGAATTCAAGGCATTTTGATCCTCCATCACTTGGTTATCAATGGCACTATGCTTCCTTTCACACCAGGTAATTTTGATCCTACCAAAAAAGATGTTTCAAATCATTAAATCTATGATTGAAATTTTTTGCTCGCACACACGCAGGTTCGCTTTTTACACAGTCATGTGTAGGGCCCTCATATAGATGGGTTACTTGTATCCAATCCACATGTACATAGCTTTGAAATTTATAACATAATTTCCTATGGTTAAAATGATGAAAAAACATATAGAAAGCATAAAAAATGATTAACAACCTGATTAAAGGGTTAGCTGCAAGATTTGAAGCAATTTGAACGGTTGAATTTGATGAAGGAAGTTTGTTTGAGTTTTTCTCCATAGATTCTTGCTCAAAACACAAATGATAGAAATGTGAGTCCAAAAGTCCTTATATAGGTTGGAAAATGAAAATGATTTTTTCTAAAGTTGATTTTTATCTTATGGACTTTTTGACATTTTGGCTTGGAGAGTTGAGAATGGGTTGTTTTTGTTGGCATTATGTTTCTGGTATGGTTATATGTTACAAATGTTGTACTTGATGGCAACACCCATGGCATGGCTCTCAATATGATGAGAATTAAAAAGTACGCAGGAGAAAAGTTCATGGAATTTTATGAAGAGAAAAGTTTATAAAAGTTTTTTTCATGTGGAGAAAAGTTCACGGAATTTTATGCAAAGAAAAGTTTATTTCATGTGGAAAAACTTACCTTTGGTCCATGGTAGTTAGTCCTTGGAATTTGAACCTATGGTTTTTGGACCATGGCATCTCGACAGACGTGTTGATCCCTAGTATTGAGTTGATGGTATTGGTTTGTTATGGTTTTGGCCCGTGGTATTGGTCCATGATTTGAGGAAGAGCTTGCCTATATAAAGCAAAGGAGATCATTTGGCTTGTGCATGCTTTTGGGTTGAATATCTTAAGATCTTAAATATTGGGTTATTGTTTCAAAAGCTCGATCTATATGAAAGTGAAGTGGAAAGCGAATCTGTGAAGGGTGATCCCTCGAGCGCTGCAGCTGCGGAAGTGCGGAGGCGTCGCAGGAGACGCCGCAGGAGACGCCGCAAGAGGCGCCGCAGGAGACGCTGCAGGAGGTGCCGTAGGAGACGCCGAAGGAGGCGCTGCAGGAGATGTCGCAGGAGG